>JAPKLX010000359.1:46292-66072 GCA_026898415.1 Leonotis leonurus | reverse complement strand
TGCTGGTTCAGCTGTCTGTTAAGTACTTGCTGGTTCAGCTTTCTGTTTGAACTGGATTCGACTATCTGGTCAATAAGAATCAACAGAAAAGATACAGAACATGAAGAACGCCAAGTGTGTGAATGAGTGAACATCATCAAAACTTAGAATATATTGTGGGGTTCCCAACATTAATCAATTAAAATATTACACTTTCTTATAGCTTATCTACCTATATATACATTTTGATAAGGCGGTTCATCTATCACTCTCATACGCTATTCTTCTTCCTTCTACACTTAGCAAAATTTCACCCTCGCAAACCTTCTGAATCTTCAAAAATCACTCTATTTGTACCTAAATGGCACCAAAAACTTCGCAATTTCTTGAGCAAGTGAACTTCCTAAAACCATATATCCATCAAGACCTTTTCGCAGTTCTTGATACCTTCGGGTTTCATAAACTGGACAAGGCATTCGACCTTGTTAGGCGCTGCAAAGGTCTATTTCTTATGAGTAGTTTCTGTCTTTAACTGCTCTATATCATGCGTGTTATGATAACTCTCGAATCTGTATTACAAATTGTCTTTACCCAATTGCATGTATACGTTCACTTGGACTATGTTGAAATCGTTATATTCTGTAAACTGCTTTTGAGCGCTAATACTTCATTGATGGAAGGATAGTGCTCACATCTGTTCTTTTGATTTTTTTGTAGGATTTCACAATATAATCACCACTCATCCTGTCCACTTCTTACCTAAAGAAGTCGCCGCATTCTATCTCTCATGGCAGGGAGAGAAGGGTGGAAACGAAGCTACAATCAGAGTAAGCAAAGGAAGCACCATCAGCAACACCGCATACAACGTAATAAACATCATCAATGATGTTTATAAGTTGAAAGATGAAGGCCTTGACCTTGGGGATCTAACCGAGGAACAGCTTCAGGAGGCTGTAGAGATGGTGATGATTGTGCCTGTCCGATATATGAACAAGATGTTCACCCGAGCCTTACTCGCACCAGAATTTAGGATCCTCTTTGAATTCGTACAATGAATTTTCTTGAACCACAATGGTTCTTATGACCAGGTTACCCCAGAGAAGTTCAAGATCCTGGTTGCCATCGTCCTTAACCTACCGGTTAACTGGAGCAGGATATTATTTGATCTCTTGGCTAAGGAGGCCAAGATGATTGTGTTTGTAAAAGGAGGAAAACCCGGGATCGTAGTGAAGAGGAGCAGCTTAATGCACTCCACTAAAATCAGCTTCATGTTGGAGTCCTTCATTCCACAACACCAGTGGGATAACCTCGTAGAGTTCAACACTAGACTACACTTTCCAAAGGACCAGCACCAGATCGAAATGTCAATGGGCATTTCTGCTAACTTACTTGCAAGGGTGACTGACTCTGTGGTTGCAAATGTGCTGACTGAGATGGGTAGCTCTAACCCCATCTGGATCCCCCAATCTACCCCAGCTGAAAAATCCACAAAATCAAGGGTGACAAAGGATAAGCCCACTGAAAGGACTCCTCCCAAACGAGTGACTAGAAGAGCCAGCTCGATTGAAACTGATGCATCCACCGTAGCCTAACAACCCAAACAAAAGAGAAGAAGGTTACAAAAACTAGCAGAACCAGTGGAGAAAATCCAGGTTGAAGAAACTGCCATCCCTCAACAGGAGGTTGAGGGAGAAGAGGAGTCTACGGATGAGGAGGAGGAATTAAAGAAGGCAGAGACAGTGATAAAAATGCTGGAAACTGAAGTAGATCACTCCGTTCTGAGAACATTTCCTGGGATTCAGATGACCCAGAGACCTATGAAGCAGCCAGAAGACTCAAGTTTCTTCTGCTCGTAAAAGACAAAGAGTTCTATGCTTTGGATGCTCTGCTCAGAACCAAATCCATACACGCATTGAAGATTGAAGAGGCCACCCTACTCAACAATTTCACTGCTTCGTCCATTGCAGAGCTGCGGGAGACATATAAGCCAGACATCCTTGGCATGTCAAAATTTGAAGCAGAAGAACTCCAGATTGACCTTCGATCTGAGTATGAAAAAGCACACATGCTGGAATTTTTTGACAGCGGGTGGGAGGTATACAGACTGATGATATCTATACCCCAACTGTCGCAGCTACGATGGAGGACTATGTGGAGATGACCAATCTGGAGGACATATTGATTACCCAGCATCAATCACTGTCAAATACTCAATTTAGGGACTTAATTTCCAAAAAGGTGGACCAGTACATGTATGGAACCCTCACTACCGTACAAGATGAGGCCATTCACATTCTCACAGAGTTCAACAACCACCTGAAAACTCATGTTGACCAGGTTGACTCCGATTTGAGAAAGATATGCAGATTGAAACTGGAGGAGCTGAGCAAAAAGATGGATGACGATCGATCTGCTGCTGAAGAGAGAAACGCACAGATCGATCAGACTCTAGAAACCATGAAGCTCAAGGTGAATGAAATGTATAAACTTGTCACTGCGTTTGCAAAGCAAGAAAAGGACATGGTCCATACCATTGTCAAGGAACAAACAAATGGTATCGCAGCTGATGTAGTAAAAGAGGCCAATGCAAATATAAGAGCCCTGTTCAGGCAATTTGAAGCAGATGGCAAGAATTTTGTGGAAAGAAAGATGAGCGAACTGCGCTATCCAACCAAGACAATGATTGACGCCTTCTTTGATGAGATTGGGACTATTAAAGAAGATCAAGAGGAGTATAAGGCCGACCTACTCAAAGCAAAAGCATCCTTTCAAAAGCAGATCGATGATTCTAATCTCAACATCACCTCACTGCTGTCTCAAAGAATCGAATCTGACAAGGAGGTTAAGGCAATGAAGGAAGAGATCACCTCCCTCAGGGCACTCATCAATATGTATGTTGATTATGTCGAAAAGGGGGAAGGGTCTGGGAAGGGAAAGAAGGCAGCAGCCACGAAGGGGAAGTTGCAATTTGCCGAGCAACAGATTGCACCAACAACAGCACCAACAGACCAACCCAGTCCACTAACTATTCAAGCCCAGAAGGTGTCCATCTCTTCCTCCAGCAGATCAAGTCACTCCCAACCCCTAAAGAAAAAGAAACGCTCTGGATTTGGTTGGCCTTCTGCTCCCATCAGAGCAACAAAAGAAGGAGAGACCAACTGGCTCCCAGATCATTTAAAGGATGGGTGGGAAGGACTTAAAAACGCTTTTATCATGTGCCGCTACTTCCTAAGAGAGCCTGCATACAGCGAGGGGACTCCCAATGAGGCTTTTAACCGCTATCTGGATCTGAATGATGTAAGGGACTTGGTTGAAAGTATAAGAAAAGCAGCAACAAAGGCCAAAATCTAGATAACTGCCCCAGAGAAAGAGTTCAGATCCTGCCCAACCATTCCAGGGACTAATCTACCAGACAAGACCTTTCTGCTCACCTTTATAAACCAGCTCGCGGAGAACAGATGCTACAAGGTTGATACAGAAGATCCTGATTATATAAGGGTGAGAGAAAGAGTCTACGAAAGTGTGCAGTTAATCTCGGATGAAACCAGGGCAAAAATGAAGAAACAACAAGAGGAGAAAAGGAAGAGCAGATAGTTATATCTTTTCATATCATTATGATCTGTAATTCCTATCTTTTTTGATGAACTGTAATCTGATTATGCCTTATCTATGAAAGTTCATTGAGTTTCTGATGACAACCTCTAATTATCCAGAACACATATAAATTGCCTTAAACGTTATAACCTAATAACGGAACATAATCAATCTGGCTATCCAACCAGATCACTCTTTATATGTTATTAGGACATATTTGTAAAGTGTGGTTTCAACATCATCAAAAAGGGGGAAATTGTTGGGAACCCATAGGTATTTTTGGTTTTGATGATCTCTCGAAACACACTTAGTAACTCTTGTATTAAACTGTTCTACGTGTAAAGCAGATCACTACAGTTAAAGTGAATTCTGTTAAAGAACAGATCAGGAGATGACCTAACATGTAAACGGGTTATTCCTATAGAAGTCATTTCTATAAATAGTATAGGATGATGACCAAGATTTCAAGCCAAGAAGGAATCGATCTGCTGTAACAGACAGCGACCAGATCGATGACCAGATCGATTTAGTCATCAAACCACCAGATGACATCATCCTACACATCATACCCTCTTGCCACGTCAAGATTGAAGCCTATCCAACAGGGATTGGAAAGAGAATCTTCGATTGACACAAAGAAGGAAAGAAACCGTTGGCAATCTGCTTTCCATAACTTAAAGATTGAGTCAACCTTTCTGCAAGGCAAGAAGAGATATGATAGACATTATTGATTGGTGTTGGTCCCGAAAGAACTAGGTTTGGTGTATGGGGGGGGGGGGAATACACCAAATACACAAACTTTCAGTTTACTTGACTATTTAATAGGGGAGATTTAAGCTTTCTGTATTACAGATTGCTCAAGTGACAGACCAGATTGATTATCCAATCAATAGTGTTCTGTCCAAACAGAATCTCTCTCGAGTGAGTAATACAAAGCAGAGAGTAAGAGTGAACTTAATCTCCAACAGTGTATCGTGTGCGGAATAATGGCGGACTTAGTCGGTGCTCTTGTTAAGAAAATCTTTAGAAAACTTAATCGAGTATTTAGGAGATTGATTAAGAATGCAGATAGAATGAGTATGACAGATAGAGAATAAAATCAACTGAATATAAATGCAGAAAGTAGATAACACAGTTATTTTTACGTGGTTCGGGAAACCCCCTACGCCCACGGTCTAATCCAAACTGGATTAGATATCCACTACTAGGATACTCTTCTTATTTATACTCGCTGAGAACGAGCCACAAGTTTCAATTACAAATCTTATTGAAACTTGTGCACGAATAAGGGTCATGTCCCTTTACAACTTACAGAAAACTACTGTAAAACAGGATTTCTTCACGTTAATCCACTAGAAAACTACTAGCTAGCAAAGATCTCCTTCCTCTCTCGATAAGACAGACTTGAATCGAGGTGTGATTGCGATCACGAACGGTTTGAAGCTTTTGTCTGATTGTTAGATCGAATGCTTGAGAATATTTCTGCAGTATATAGTTAGCGTCTTGTATTCAGACTTCAAACATATATAGGCTCTGAATTTGAAATTCTAGCCGTTTGTTGATTGGCGTGATTTGATTTGTGGATTCCCAATCAATCATATCTCTTCTTTCCTTGTAGAGTCGTTGATTGAATCTTCTATGTATGGGAAGCAGATCATCTGTGATTGCTTTCCTTCTTCGTGTTAATCAGTGATTCTCTTTCCAAATCTCGATGGATGGATTTTAATGCATCATTGACAGGTTTGGTTCAGCTCTTTCTGTTTTGCTTCAAACCTTCTGGTTATGTCCTTTCTGGTCTTAGTGCCTTTCTGGTTGAACACTGGTTAGACACTTTCTGGTTGAAGTGCTTTTCTGGTTGAACACTGGTTTAGACATTCTCTGGTTTCAAGTGACTTTCTGTCTGTTGCTTTCTGGTTCAACTTTCTGTCCGAGACATCTTCCATCTTTCTGTATGAAGCCTTCTGCTTCAACTTTCTGTTAAAGTTAACTTACTACAGCTTTCTGTCTGAGATTTGCTGGTTTAACTTTCTGTTAAAGTTGTCTTGCTTTAGCTTTCTGTCTGAGACTTCTTTCATCTTTCTGGTTGGACTGGCTTCGACTATCTGGTTTATTGAAACCAAAAGATACAGAACATAAAGAAAAAATACCAAGTGTGTTTTTGAGAGAACATCATCAAAACTTAGAATATTTGTGGGGTTCCTAACAATTTCCCCCTTTTTGATGATGTCAAAACCACACTTAGACAGCGAAATCAAATTGGCATGTATCATGTTCTGGAGAGATTAGCTATTTGTTATTTAAGTTAAATAATAGTAAGCAGCAAGATAAATAGGACAGTAAGATGTTGTCTCCAGAAAACTCTATATTCATAGATGTATGAATTGATGAGTACAATTGATCAGCAGAAAAGACAGTGAGCAAAAGGCAAAAGATAAGAATAATCTATCTAAGAGAACCATCTGGCTGCTCCGCCCTTCTTCATCTTTTCTCTCTGTGCATCGGATACCAGCTGGATGCTCTCATAGATCCCATCCCTTACTCTGGCATAGTTTGGGTCATGATTGTCGATTTTGTAACCTTTAATCTTGGCCAGCTGGTTGATGTAGTTCAAAATATATGTCTTATCTGGAAGATTGCTGCCTAGTATAGTTGGGCAGACCATGTATTCTTTTTCTGGTGCCTTTAGCTGGATTTTGGCGTCAGAAGCAGCTGTTCTGATCCTCTGTATAAGTCCTTGATCGCTAAAATTCTCCAGATAGCGAATGAAATCTTCATCCGGTGTAGACTCTGAGTATGTAGGCTCCTTCAAAAAATATCTGTTTAAAATAAAGCCTTGCTTTACTTTCTCCCAGTCACCTTGATCCCCTTCTGGAACCCATGCATCGTTGGGTGTTTTCTTCTGCAGGGATAGGTTCCAGGAGAAAGATTTCTTTTTCTTCTTCTTCGGCTGGGTGGTTGATTGAGATGATTGTTGCTGTGAGCGTTCAGCAGATGAAGGCGAGGAGAAAGGTGTTTGAAAAGATTTCTCCTTGGCTTCTTGTGCAGCTATTTTTCTTTCTCTTTCAGCCTGATCTTTGTAGAACTGAGCTCTGAATACAGGATCGCAGGCTTGGTCCATACTGACCCCGAATAGCAGCAGCTCAGCTATCTGATCCCCTTCATCTACTGGTTTCTTACCTTTGTCGCTGGGGGTGTGAGATGCTGGTTGAGCTGGTTCTGTTCCGAGCAGAGTGGGGTCTGGTCTCGGTGGTGTGGTTGGTCTAGGTTGAGCCGGTGCTGATGTTTCTGTTTCAATAACCACCTCTTCTGTTTCCAGAAACTTACTGCTGTCTTTACCTCCTTTACCTTCTGATATTTTCCCCTTTTTGACATCATCAAAGAGGGTTGTTATAAGCATACGCAGAGAGGCAATTTCGTCAGTCATCTTTTCCATTTTATCCTCAGCATCAGCCTTGTACCCGAGCAGTAGATTAACTGTCTAGTCAGTTGCATGAAGTTTTTGCTCGAGCCTGCTGTTCAGTGTTGACAGAGTCTTGTCATATGTTTCTTGCAGCTCTTCCAAGGCGGTGATGCGAGTGTCTTGTTGCTCGTGCTCTTCAGGGTTGGGATAGAGAAGGTCATTTAAGACATCGACCTGGTGTTTCCGCATCAGCTCCACAAATTTCTCATTTTCAAAATGAGCAAGTTGGGAGTGGATGGACAGGTCAGTGTCTTCCTTCAATTTAGCAGCGAGTTGAAGTCCCTTCTTCTCGACAGCTGCACCAATGGTTTCATCCTGCTTTGCCAAAAGATCAGCAACAAGATCAGTCGCCTTCTGGTGTTTCTCTTCAATGCTGTCTAGGCGAAGAGTGATCTTGTTTTGTTCTGCCTCGTTCTGTAGGCGATCATCGTCAATTTTCTTGTCTAGATCCTTCTGGACTTTCTTGAGCTTCCGTCTGATATCAGAATCCATGTCATTTACGTAGTCCTTCTGGTGCCGATTGAAATCAGAGAGTATCTGCGTTGCCTTCTCTTGAAGGGAGTTACAGATATCCGTCATCTGATCCTCAACGCGAAGGGTGATCAGGTTGTCCAGTTGATAGTTGTTGAATGTTTTGGGTTCTCTTTCCAGAATTTCTTCCATTGTGTAGTAGGAGACATGCTTCTTCAGCTTCTGTGCTGCTCCTGGAGTGTATATCTCATTTGTGGGTTCACCACCAATGTTCTGGCCCACTGGCTCATCATCCTCTGGATCAAGATTGATTACTGGAGCTTTCTTTGCAGGCTGCTCTGCAGGCTGTTCTGGTTGTGGTGGTTGTTCTATTGCTGCAGGTTCTTGCATCTGAATATCTTGATGTTGTGTTCCAAGATCAATCTTCAAATTTTCTGCCTCTTGTTTCATAATCCCAGAGATGAGTTGCTTGTATTCTGCTCGAATTTCTTGAACAGAAGAGACTTGAAGTAGACTCAGCAGTGTTGCTTCTTCCTTCTTTAATTCATCGATTGTTTTGAGTTGGAGCAGTGCATCAAATATATAATACTCGCTGTCCTTAACCAGCAAGTAAAATTTGACGCGTGTTGCTGTTCCCAAACTTTCTGGGAGCAAGTGAATTCCAGAAAATTCTTGAAGCACAGAGTGGTTGGCTTCATTCTCCAGCAGGTTGATGACACTCTCAGCTTGCTGTTTCCTTTCTTCGGCTTCATCAGCAGATGATCCTTCCTCGTCATTCTCGCTGATTCTTTCCATCCGGTTTGGAGAGGGTGTTGTTGTTCTAGCAGGAGAGAAATCTTTCTCCTGATGTGGAATATGACTTGTTTCTTGTTCCACCTCAGCTGCTGGAGTGTCTGTTTGTTCTGCGGGTGCATGTGGTGTTTCTTCTTCATGTTCTGGCATGTCACACTGTGCTGCTGTTGCTTCTGGTAGTGGTGATAATTCTTGAACTTTCTGTAGCCTTCGTTTCTTCTGTTTTGGTTGTGAAGCTGATGTTTCTGTCTCAACAGAGCTACCTCGCTTGACTGAAGTCTTGCGAGTAGTCTTCTCTTTCACAACTTTCTCCTTTGTGATTTTGCCCTTCTGCTTCTCAAAACCTTTAGAAGGTGGCATCCAAGTAGGGTTAGAGCTACCCATTTCCAGTGCTGCTTCACGATGTACTTCATCAGTTATCTTATTGAAAAATTGTGGTGCTAGTCCCAATGACATTTCCAGCTGGTGTTGGTCCTTAGGGATGGAGAGACTGGTGTTGAATTCCACAGCATCTTCCCATACTTGCTGTTTGAAGTAACGTTCCACCATCAGACTAACTTTGGTGGAATGTCTGAGATTCCTCTTAACTTCCACTGAAGTTCCTCTCCCTCTGCTATCCTTGGTATAAGTCACCAGCTTTGCTTCCTTAGCCATCAATTTAAACAAGATTCTGCTCCAGTTGACGCAAAGGTTGAGTACAACAGCCGTGAGAATTCTGAATTTCTCCGGAGTCACTTGATCATATGACCCACTATGATTCAAGAATATCCTCTGAATCATCTCGAGTAACAGCTTGAATCCTGGTTGAAGTAGGGATCGTTGAAACATTCTTCCAGTATATTTTATTGGTATCACCATCACTAATTCCACTGCTTCTTGCAGTTGTGCAGGAGTAATCTCTTCCAAGGATAGACCTTCGTCCTTCAACCTATATGCTTGGTTGATCATTTCAATCACGTTGTATGGGGTTTTGCTTGTTCTATCACCAATCGGCATCAGTACGTTTGCCTCAAATCCATGCTTGTCATTCTGCCAAGTTAGATAAAATCTGGCGACTTGTTTTGCCAAAAACATATTCGGATGTGAAGTAACAATGTTGCAGAAACCTAATTTCATAAGAACATTCAACACAAGTGTATATATATTCATCAGTTTATATGAGCACATATGAATATTCTCACATGAACAGTAACTCAGAAGAATAGAACATATTTAACGGTTCACAGATCATGTAAGGCAATACATGTAATCATTCGCAGATAAGATGAACATGTAATAAGCTTAAAAACCTTTGCAGCGAGAAACCATGGCAAAGATTTCTTCAAGTTTGCGAAATCCATGGGTGTCTAATACAACATATGGTTCAGGCGAAAGAAACCTCTCGGCAACGTGTTGGAGAAATAGAGAAATTTGTGGTGCCATGATCAAATCGCAAAATGTTTGAAAAGAGATTTGCAGAATTTTTGGGAAATTCTTAAGTGCTTGGAGAGAGTAGTGCTCAGTGCGATGAAGTGAAGGTGAACAGTTCTGAGATGTAAATCGCATATATATAACAAAGAATAAGGAAAGATGAAGACGGTAAATAAGTAAAAGATAGGCTGAATATCTTCCCCTTTTTAGATTTTCCCGCTTCTTCCTTTTATTTTGCCGCTTTTTCTTGCGTGTGATATACCAGAGACCAATGTGAGCTGTTCCTTTAAGATATCTAAGTATCTTTTTGACAGCTTCCATATGTGATTCTTTGGGATTGGCTTGATATCTGGCACACACTCCTACTGCAAACGTGATGTCTGGTCGACTTGCAGTAAGGTATAATAGTGATCCTATGATCCCTCTATATTGTGTGATGTTAGCTGGTTTTCCTTCTGGGTCTGGATCTATCTTCCCGTTGGATTGCAATGGGATTTTAACCGCTCTGCTATCTTTCATCCCAAATTTGACTAGCAGATCATTGATATATTTTGCTTGATTAACAAAGATACCATCTGGTAGTTGCTTTACCTGCAATCCTAGAAAGAAATTCATCTCCCCCATCATGGACATTTGATATTTGTTTTTCATTAGTTCAGCAAATTTGTCACACAGATAGGGAGATTGTGATCCAAAGATTATGTCATCGACATATATCTGTACTAACAGAATGTGTTCTTTCACTTTGATGACAAAGAGTGTCTTGTCAACTGAACCTCTTCTGAAGCCTGATTCCAGTAGGAACGTAGACAATGTTTCATACCATGCTCTGGGTGCTTGTTTCAAGCCATAGACAGCTTTAGCTAGTCTATATACTCTCTGCTCAGGATTCTCTTCTTCAAAACCAGGTGGTTGCTCAACATATACTTCTTCTTCGAGTATACCATTTAGAAATGCACTTTTAACATCCATCTGGTATACTTTAAATCTTTTGTGTGCAGCATATGCTAGAAATAGTCTGATTGCCTCCAATCTGGCCACAGGTGCAAAGGTTTCATCAAAGTCGATACCTTCCTGTTGATTGTATCCCTTTGCAACAAGTCTATCCTTGTTTCTGACTACTTCTCCGTTTTCGTTTCGTTTGTTCTTGAATACCCATTTGACACCTATCACTCCCTGATGTTTTGGTCTATCTACCAGATATCAGACTTGGTTTCTTTTGAACTCATTAAGTTCTTCTTGCATAGCAATAACCCAGTCTGCATCTTTGAGTGCTTCATAAGTGTCAGAAGGTTCAGCACGTGATAGATAGCAACTAAGAAGTGCACTTTCTCCATGCATTCTCCTGGTTCTTACTCTATCACTTGGGTTCCCAACAATCTGTCCAGGAGGATGATTATCCTGTATCCATCTCCTCCTGCTGGTCATTTCTTCTTCTGATATCTCAGGTTCTGGTTCATTTGTTGGGTCTTCAAATTCTGGATGAGATGTTTGAAAAGGATTGTCCACTTCTGGTTCTTCAATTTCTTGATTATTGTTCCAACCATTTGTATCTCTTGATTCTTCTGGTTGATCAAGATTTTGTTCATTGTTATCTCCTTCTTCTGGTTGATTACCTTCTGGTTGAGTTATTGATCTATCAAGGTTCAGAATGATGTGTTCTGTTCCCCCTTGCTGTGAGCTAACTGTTTCAGCATTTGTTGGGACATCAATATCATTATCATCTGTTGTATTCCAGATTAGAATATCTTCTAGCAGAATTCCTTCTGTTCTCTTTTCTTTGTTCTGGCCTTGTGTATGATCATCACTCAACTCTCTGTCAATGATAAAAGACTCATCAAAGACAATATGAGGTGTTACCTCCACAATCACTACAAAAAAATGAGCAACTGGCGACGGACATGACGACGGATTAACAATCCGTCGGCGGCTGGCGACGGACTGACGACGGAAATAAACGAATAGTACTAACGACGGACTGGCGACGGACTGTCGACCAAATTTTTGGCGCGAATGTTGGCGCCATACCTAGCGACGGACTTAACGACGGAATAGTCCGTCGTTAGACAATTCCGTCGTTAGTCCGTCATTAAATTTATGTATTTTTTTTTAATTAAATTTATTAACGGACGACGGACTGGTCCGTCGTCCAGTCCGTCGTCCCACCCTATATTACGCGACTTCTCCTCTTTCACAGAACAGAACACCAAAACAGTCCCCACCGGCGATTTCAGTCCTCCTCCGGCGATTTCAGTCCTCCTCCGGCGAAAAGGTAAGTTTTCTACCCTATTTTCATCCCTATCATTCCTTCTAATCAATTCCTCACTTATTTTTCATTTCCCCCCCCCCCCAAGCTTCTGCCGCCACACGCCGCCGCACTGCCGTCCCCCTGTCACCGCCGACTGCCTACATTCTCCGGCCACCGACGGCCACTTCTTCTCCGGTGAGGTAATGCCCTTAATTTTGTAATTTGATGTACAATTAGAATTTAATTTTGTGTTAATTTTAATTTTTGCCTAATTAGAGATTATATTTTCCTATTTAGTGATTAATTTTGCCAAATTAGGGTTTAATTGAAATTATGATTTTGTTTTAGGGTTTATGCTTGATGTGTGATTAATTTTTCCAAATTAGGGTTTAATTGAAATTATGATTTAGTTTTAGGATTTATGCTTGATGTGTGATGTAAATTAGGGTTTAGGGTTATTTAGTGATGTAGATTATTTTATGGTTTAATTATTAAATAATTATAGTGATTATTTTTAATTTTGCCTAATTAGTAATGAAATGATTTGTAATTATATGTTTAAATTGTTAATTTTCTAATTTATGTAAATAGTTTCATCTAGTTAATTAGTTTAATTTAATTGGTTAATTATAGTTTAATTGTTAGATTATGTAATTTAATTAGTTTAGATTATTAAATTAGTTTAATTATTTAATTTGTTTAAATTGTTAATTACATGTATATGATTAATCAGGTTAATTAGTGTTGTAATTGTTTAAATTAGTTAATTTTATTGTTAATTATATAGGTAATTAGTTTAGATTGTGAACTAGTATATGTCTACTTAATTAATTTAGTTGTTTAATTAGTTTAATTGTTTAAGTATTTTTTAATTTACTTAGTTTCAATTATTAATTAATACTATAGGTTTGATTTGGTTACTTAGTTTAATTTAAATTGTTTAATTTACTTAATTAGTTTAGATTTAATTTTGTTCAAATTGTTAATTAATTAATATTAGTTAATTTGTTAATTGAGTGTTAGTTTAATTATATGTTTAAATTGTTTAATTAGGGTTTCTTGAATTACGCCTGTCGCCTCCCGACTCCTCTCTCAGCCTTTCCGAGCCGCCTTCTGCCGCTCCGGCGATCTCTACTTCGGTGAAAGGTAATTAAATTATAATAATATACTTATTTAATTACTTATGTTAATTAAATGTAAATAATTAGGTAATAAAATATATTTGGTTAGACGTAATAAATTGTTTAGGTCAAGTTTGTTTAAGATTATTAATTATCTTAATTTAGATTAATAGTTGTTGTATTTGACATTGGGATAAACATAATTAATTTCTTAAGGATCTTCTCCCTTTGGGATAGATTTTGATTATGTCTTAAGGATCGTCTCCCAATATGATCAGTACTTGTTCTACGAACCTCGTTGTATTTCGATTTACATGTTGTGATAATTTGATGAGATGCACGAGTTGTTGTTATGTTTTGATGATATATATTTATATGACATGCATGTTGGGATAGTTTGATGACCTTAGCTGACTTGGTTAGATTAGACACAATTACTTATGTAGTTTAAATAATATCGGGGGTAAAAATCTTGATTGTAACATGTAACCCTTATTAATGACCGAAATGATCGTCATCTCCAAATGCGTGACATCAAACAATCTAAGCATCAACATGTAATTCATAAATGCAAATCAATGACGTACAGAACATTTTAAACGTAAGGATATTCCCTCTCTCTACAAAAGTCCAAATAATTTACCAATACATTATCGCCCTTTATGCAACTCCAAATAATTCAATTTCTGTACTGAACTCCAAATGCTTCAACTTCTCTATATGAACTCCAAATGATTCAACTTCTCTATTCAACTCCAAATGATTCAACTTCTCTATTCAACTACAAATTATTCAACTTCTCTATTCAACTTACATAAAACAATCTCCTTTCTGTTCCTATAAATAATTTCCTTAATAAATATGTGTAATTTAATTAATACAAAACTAATAATCTTGCCAGTCGCGTAACTAATTTTACTTTGTTTTCGTTTTCCAATACTACCTATTAATAATCAGGGTTATAAAAATGAGTCGAGATTGGATGTATCTGCGTTTACTTCCGAACGGGGGATTTAATCCGCACTTCCTTGCTGGGCTTGACGAGTTCTTAAGATTTGCAAGTAGTCAGCCTCAGTTAATGGATGGAGAAAAAATCAAGTGTCCGTGTGTGAAGTGTAAGAATATATACTTTAGAAGTACAGATGTTGTACAGCTTCATCTGGCTAAAAAGGGTTTCACACGGGGTTACGAGATCTGGAGGTTTCATGGTGAAAATGAAATACCTTCATATGCTCAAGAAACACGTGTTGACGTAGATGTAGAACCCGAAGAAGAGTACGGGACATACCACGCGATGGTTCATGATCTCGGGGGTCCCTCTTTCAACAACCCAGATGACACAGAGGAAGATCCAAACGCTACAGCAAAGTTGTTGTACGAGTTGTTGGACGCTGCCGATCAAGAGTTATACCCTGGGTGTAAGAACCACACTCAGTTGTCTTTTGTGGCTCGTCTGATGACTTTGAAGGCCCATTCTGGGATGCCACAAAAATATTTCAACGAGTTGTGTGTGTTATTGAATGAGGCATTCCCAGACCACCATAAAGTGCCCATGAATTACTACAGCACACAGAAATTGCTACGGGCAATGGGTTTACCTGTAGAAAAGATAGATTCGTGTAGGAATCATTGCATGATCTATTGGGAGGGGGATTCTCATCTTGTGAATTGCAAATTTTGCAATGAAAGCCGATACAAAGATAGGAGTCGGGGACGTAAACAAGTGTCCTTTAAGAAGATGTACTACTTCCCTTTAACACCTCGTTTACAAAGGTTGTATGCATCTAAAGCTACGGCCGGCGACATGATCTGGCATTCAACCTCAGCTGATGATGGTGTTATGCGCCATCCTGCAGATTCGCCGGCGTGGAAGCACTTTAATGTGACTTACCCGGGTTTTGCAGCGGAGCCACGGAATATACGATTAGGACTCTCAACAGATGGTTTTCAACCATTCGGTCAATCGGGACAACAGTACTCATCCTGGCCTGTTATCCTTACTCCTTACAACTTACCTCCGTGGTTGTGCATGAAAGAACAGCACATGTTTCTCACAGTGCTTGTTCCTGGTCCCCGAAATCCAAAAGATAAGATAGATGTTTACCTACAACCACTTATATCTGAACTCAATCAATTGTGGACAGTCGGTGCCCATTCTTATGACGTTTCACGAAGACAAAACTTCCAGATGCACGCAGCATTGATGTGGACCATTAATGATTTTCCGGCGTACTCGATGTTGTCTGGTTGGAGTACAGCCGGAAGATTAGCTTGTCCTCGATGCATGGAACAAACAGAAGCATTCTCCTTAACACATAGCCGGAAGCAGTCATGGTTTGATACACATCGCAAGTTCCTACCTTACGATCACCAGTTCAGGAGGAATAGGAGGGCCTTTAGAAAGAATAAGATTGTTGCAGATGATCCTCCGGAGAGGAGATCAGGGGAAGAGATACTTTATCAGATTGAAGATTTGGGACTAGTAAAGGTCACCGAAGATTATGATGATAATAACAAGCGCATTTTAAGACAAGTTACCACTGGATGGCGGAAAAAGAGCATCTTTTGGGACCTTCCGTATTGGAGTTCTCTGCTCATTCGACACAATTTAGATGTTATGCATATTGAGAAGAACGTGTTTGACAACATTTTCAATACTGTTATGAATGTCCAAGGCAAGACAAAAGACACGGCAAAGTCGAGGGAGGAACTCAACCTCTATTGTCACAGACCCCAGTTGATGCGTGACCAGTACACTAATAAATATCCTAAGGCATGCTATACACTTGATAAAAAGGAGAGAAAAGTCTTGTGTGAGTGGGTGAAAACCCTTAAGTTTCCTGACGGTTACGTCTCAAATATGGGTAGATGTGTAGACATGAGTAAACTTAAGATGTTTGGGATGAAGAGCCACGACTGTCACGTTTTCATGCAGCGCATACTACCCGTTGCATTTCGAGAATTACTCCCACAAGCTGTTTGGAAGTCCATAACTGAGTTGTGTCTGTTCTTTCGTGATTTGACATCACGAAACATAAAGAGTGACGACATGGAGACACCTAACAATAACATCCCACTGATTTTGTGTAAGCTTGAACGAATCTTTCCACCAAGCTTCTTCGACTCAATGGAACATTTGCCTATCCATCTAGCTGACGAGGCAAGAGATGGAGGACCAGTCCAATATCGATGGATGTACCCATTTGAGAGGTACTTTCTTAAACTAAATCAATTGTGTTTAATAATGTTTCATGAATTTTAACTATGGTTTCATGCTTTCTAAATGAATTATTTCAATACAGATATTTAAGAAAGCTGAAAAATAATGTCAAGAACAAATCAAGCGTTGAGGGATCGATATGTAATGCATACTTAGTGGAGGAAGCCACTGCTTTCTGTTCCTATTATTTTGAGGATCATGTAAGTACGAAACATAGAGAGGTGCCTCGCAACTACGTTGGAGGATGTTCTACTAGTGGGGTAGAAGATCAATCAGACTTGCCTTCTGTATTCAAACTTGCCGGAAATGGTTTTGGAAAAACAACGAAAAGATCGTTGGATCCAAGGGAATACAGAGCTGCGCATCTATACGTACTCCATAATTGCGTGGAGATCGATCCATATATCAAGTAATCTTTTACAAATCATATTATACGACTATTTAATGCAGTGTGTGGTTTTTATCAACTAATATGTTCTTTTCTATGAAGGGAATACGAATCACATCTCAGACACTCAAATCCATGGATAACTGACATGGACGTTGACAAGAAAATGTCTACAGAATTCCCTGAATGGTTTTGCTCCTATGTGAGTCAAACTTTCACTAAGATACTTGAAATTATTTAATTAAGTACTATATAAAGGACATACAACTCCATAACTTGATAAGTATAAACTTCTGTGTGATGTAGGTACAAAATTGTGTAACTGATCCTGTTATGTGGGACATTGCACGTGGACCTTCACCAATGATTACATCATATCATGGTTATTTGGTGAATGGTTACAAATTTCACACGATATCACATGGAACTCACAAAGCAACTATGAGTAGTGGTGTGTGCATAAAAGCGGGTAACTATGGGGACTCGAGTCAGATGGATTTTTATGGACAATTAGTCGAAGTGTGCGAGCTCACATACCCAGGATTACACAATAAGAAGGTCGTTCTCTTCAAGTGTGACTGGTTCGACACCTCTCCGGCTGGTATAAGGGTTGATACACAGTTCAATTTAGTGTCTGTAAATCATACGCGCAGACTTAGAAAATATGAACCATTTGTATTAGCCATTCAAGCTACACAGGTGTATTACTGTTCATATCCGAGTATGAACCAACAGTGTAGAGAATGGTGGGAAGCTTGTTCTATAAAGGCACGGGCCACTATCGACGAGTCTCGAGCGGATGTGTCTACGTTGGAGTCACCGTTTCAGGAGGATGATGACGCTCATGTGGTAACTACTGTTGATGTAGATGATATTACATCAGTTGCTCGAGACGGTGAACATGTAGAAATTGAAGATGATGATGACCACGTGGACTCTGATAATGTCCTCGAAACAGAAGAAGAAGATGACGAGGATGACGAATATCAAGAGGATGAAGCTTCAGATGACGAAGAAGAAGATGAAGATGAGGAGGATGACTATGAAGATGAAAATGAGGAAGATGAAAATTATAACGATGAAGAGCATTCTCCTTAACACTTTGTATACAAAACTTAACACATTCGAATTTCAAATTATTAATTATAAATGCAACTTGTTAATTATATGTTCAATATAAACCTTCTACGTATTAATTAATAAGTCTATTATGAATCTTATTTATCTATTTATTTTCAACATAATAGATGTCTTACAGTCGGCGAGAGGATGTGGGGACTCCTCGTGGTAGGGGTTCACGCCGATCACAGCTATCCCTTGGACGGGGTAGTTCCCCGGGCTCATCTTCTGGATATGAGTCCGGGACCGGCGGTTTGAGCCACCATATTGGTGGCATACAGATAGGCGGTCCGTCTTCTGGCTCTGACACCGATGGTCAGAGAGAGCGTAGACCCACAGGAGACGTTGTTCTATCTGTGAGTGAGCTGGGGTACGTAAATGCAATCACATCTTCAATTTTGACAATTATTTAATTAGTTATTCAAAAATCTAACATAAATCAATCTAAAATTACTTATGCAGGGGATTTTACCTGCATGCCGACCCGGCAGATTACATTTGGGAACTATTTAAGATAGTTCCCAACCCGACTGGCTACAGTTGGAAGCTCACGCCTGAGGACGTGAGACAGCGATATTGGGAGGAGTTTAAGGTTCGAAAATTTACTAAAACTTTCAAACTCATTCTTAATTATAACTTATAACTACAATTTCTAACATACATTTTCAATGCTAGAAAAAATTTACTTGGGAACCGGCACTCGATGCCAAGATTCGGGAGTTATGGTATAATAAGATCCGGGAGAGATATAAGGATTATATCTGCGGGATCAAGAGGAGGAGGAATGATCTGCCACCCAGAGGTGGGAAGCCTGGATGGTGGACTGATGATGTGTGGATGAGTTGGCTCGCGTACTGGTCCCGGGATGATGTTGTGGCCAAATCCCAGTCAGCGAGGCGCAACCGGTTGTCTGAGCCTCAGGGACCGGGTACTGGTCCTATCAAGCATAGGGGAGGGGCCAAGTCGGTCATGCAACGAGCTGAGGAGAAGGTACGTAATAATATATTTTAAATAATAATGGTAAGTATGTGGTACAATTTTAATTCATATACACATGTTTCAATGACACAATTCCATTGTGATCTGATGCATAGGGTCGTGAGCGGGGAGTAGCTCCGATTTCGTGCATGTTCGACTCCTTCCTGGACGAGCATCGATATGCGGACGGGACATACACCGATCCGAAATCTGAGGCGATAGCGGTAAGTTTTAATTTAAATCTAATATATATATATGTATTAGATTTTCAATATTTATAATATGTATATATACTAACAAATGTTCATTTCTCGTTTACATGCATGCAGACTGAGGTGTTTCGCCGTGCTGACGAGGAGCGGGCCCAGCTACCCAAGGGGGACCACGATGCAGTCAACATCAACGAGCTGTATCTGGAGGTTCTTGGCGGCCCGGACAAGAAGAAGAGGCTGTTCGGCACGGGAGGCGCGGCGAAGGCCCTCAGAGCATCCAGATTCGGGGGATCCTCGTCCACATCACGCGCATCCAGAGACGAGGTCGAGGAGCTGCGGCGCCGAGTCGAGGAGCAGGATCACGAGCGCCGTGAGTACCTTGCTCAGCAGCAGAGATTGGCTGAGCAGATGGCGGTCATGCAGGCTCAGCATGCCGAGATGATGCGCTGGATGCAGTCTCAGCAGGGAGGTGCACGCTTCTTTCCCTCTTATCAGCCTCCCCCGTCTGATCCCCCTCCCTAGTTTCCTCCTGATGATGACTACGATTCGTAGATGCTACTGATACACTTCTCTATTTTTTTATTTTATGATTTTTCGTGGGATGTTACTGATACAATTATTTATTTTGTTCATTATATATATGAAATCCGCGTTCATTTTGAATTTCATTTGATTGGTTCAATTTTAAATTATTGTTCAATGTTGAATTATGTTTGTATTGTTTGTTATGACACGTTTTAGGTAATGAATAATAAAAAAAATAAAATTATTTATTAAAATAAAAAAAA
>JAPKLX010000359.1:20769-36292 GCA_026898415.1 Leonotis leonurus | reverse complement strand
TGGTCTACTTGAATAGATCTAGAAAATCTTTTTCATCATCTGCATCCTATCTGTCATTATGGAATCATCTGTTATCAGGGCATGCGAAGAATTCTCCATCCAAGGTTACAGAGAGTGGAGTTTCAGAATCAAGATGTGTCTCAAAGCTCATCACTGCTTGATGTGGAAAGTAATTGAGGAAGGACCTCTAGCCATTACTGAAGAAACTACTCGCATTACTGAGACAGGAGCAGTTAAAGAAACTGTACTAAAAGATCCCAGAAAGTACACCTCAGAAGAAAGAAGAGAAGCAAATCTAGATGATTTTGCTAAAGGAGTTATTTCCAGTACTGTAAAAGGAGTCCATCTGGCTAAGATCCAAGATCTTGATACAGCCAAAGAAATGTGGGAAGCTCTAAGGGATCTCAGTCTAGGATCCGAAGCAATGATCGAGAACAAGCTATCTCTAGCATGTAACAAGTTCGATGAATTCAAGATGAAACCTGGAGACACCATTGAACAAATGAAGAATAGGTTCACTGAAGTGCTACTGGAAGTATCTGCCTTCAAGAAGGATAAGTACACACAGAGAGAGAAGAATCTCAAGATTCTTAGAGCTCTACCACCGAGCTGGGAAATTTATTCAGCTATGCAACCTCTATGTGCTGATTTTAATGATCTATCTGTAGAAGCACTTTTTGATCATCTAGCTGTCCATGAATGTGACATCAGAAGGATTCACGGACCAGATTACTCCTCCAGCAAGAAGAGCGAGAATAGTTCAAAGAAGGAGAAAGAGACTGCCTTCAAAGCGAACTACAAAACAGATGAATCAACATCATCTGCCACACCAGCAGAAGGAGGATATGACAAGTTGCTCAAAGAATTCTCAATGATTGCTAAGAGAATGGACAAGATGGAAGTCAGATCAAGAAAGTACCGAAGGTTCTACAAAGACAACAAGAGTAGATACCAGAATAACAAAGAAGCAGAACGATCTGATGACAAAACAGAAAGTAGAGGAAATGATAAAACCATTAATCCTACTGACTATACGTGTTATGGTTGTGGGAGAACAGGTCATTTTAAAACCGATTGCCTAGACTTATCTAAAAGTCAAAGAGAAGAACTACGAGCTAAAAGAGACAGAAAACTAAAAGCTCAACGTAAGGCCATGATAGCAGAAGAAGAAGAAGATTCCAGCTCAAGTCATCTATCTGAGAGTTCAATAGAAGATGATGAAGCATTCTTTGCCAAAGAAGAAGAAGACTGGGATGAATGCTATGCAGGACTAGACAATGGTCTAGATGATGTAGAGGTACAATCCTGCAACTCTAACTCTTCAAATAATACTATTCTGGAACAGGAAATAGTAGATCAAGATGAATACTCTTGGGATGAGGTCAATGACATGTTCAAAAGCTACTCAAGCATCAAGAGATTATTCAAAGAAGTAGTTGAAGAGAATGAAAGGATGAAGAAAACAGAACAGATACTGAGTACTGCTAACACTCAGTTCGTTGTTAAAATTGCTGATCTGGAAGAACAGATTAAAGGAAAAGACAATGAGATTCATTCGCTAAATTCTAAGGTCAAAGATCTCATTACAAGAAACAATGTTGCTGAAGAGAAGATAAAGAAAGGGAAGGAAATGATATACAAGAGTGATGAACGTGCCAAGCTGTTAATCAACATTCAACAACAGGGTACATCTGGATTAGGTTATCCAGGTCATTCAGAGAAATCCTCTAGCACCATGAAATTCGTGCCAGAAAGGAAACAGATTCCAGATCAGGTGATAAACCTCAGAAACAAGAAAGAACAACCACAGAAGATGATGGTAAAACAGACATGCAACAGACAGTTCCATCAAGTAAAGGAACAACCAGCAGGTTACACAGAAAGAGTTCACAAAAAGAATGTCAACAGGACATTACCTAACCAGAATGTCAACAGGATGCCATCTACAAATAAAGGATTAAAGAAGGATGGAATAAAAAGATATCATCCATCTATATATCATTCTGTGTCAAAAGTAGATAATAATGGAAATATTATTACTTGTTATATTGCTGTCCCCAACCCAAAAATGTTCTGGATTCAAAAGGGAACATTTGCTAATAACCAAGCACCCAAATATTGAAGGGTAGCTAAGTGTATTTAATTGCAGGATCAGAAGACTGCAAGAAGGTACAAAATAGCAAAAGGAGATATCTGGATAATAGATAGTGGCTGTTCAAAACACATGACGTGTGACAAGAACCTACTATCAGACTACATAGAGAAACCAGGACCTCATGTCACTTTTGGATGTAATTCAATAGGATATACCAGAGAATATGGAAACATAAAAGTAGGCAAGACCACCATCACAAACGTATCATACGTTGAAGGAATTAGCCACAATCTATTCTCTGTAAGTCAGTTCTGTACCAATGGTAATCAGATTGTCTTTAATGCTAACAATTGTTTGGTTAAGAACAAGGAAGGAGATGAGATACTCCTTACCGGGAAATTGCAGGATAGATTATATATTGTGCAATGGAACAACCAGATAGAGACCTGTCTGGTCACTAAGACAGTTTCTGAAACTAGTTGGCTGTGGCATAAACGATTAAGCCATCTCAATTTCAAGTCAATCAATAAGATTGCACGAGAGAAACTAGTTGAAGGACTACCAGACCAAATATATGACAAGAATCACATCTGTGAAGCCTGTCAAGCTGGAAAACAGACCAGATCATCATTTTCTGGCAAAACTGCTCAGTCCTCTACCAGAATCTTAGAGTTACTACATTTAGACTTATTTGGTCCAGTTAAGCCATTAAGTATAAATGGTAGAAAATACACTCTGGTCATCATTGATGATTATTCAAGATTCACATGGGTAATCTTCTTATATAAGAAGAAAGAAACTCTGGAGAAGCTGCCAAACTTTCTTAACAAAATCACCAAGAAAAAGGAAGTTTCTGTCACCACCATCAGAACAGATCGTGGAACAGAGTTCCTAAACCAGAAGGTTGAGGATTACTGCAACCAGATGGGAATTACACATCAGACATCTGCTGCAAGAACTCCTCAACAGAATGGGGTAGTTGAAAGAAGAAACAGATCACTAAAGGAAGCAGCTCGTACTATGCTCAATGCAATCAGATTACCAAAGAAATTTTGGGCAGAAGCCATTTATACAGCATACTACACACAGAACAGATCAGTTGTTACCATCAGACATGGAAAGACACCCTACGAGATATGGAACAACAGAAAACCTAGGATACATTATTTTTGCTCTTTTGGCTGTCTGTGTTACATTCACAACAATGGGAAATCTCAGCTGAAAACCTTTGATAGCAAAGCTAATCCAGGAATATTCTTAGGATATTCTGATGTTAGCAAAGCTTATAGAGTTTTCAACAAGAGGACTCACATTGTAGAAGTAACACCTCATATTGTTTTTGATGAATCTGTTATTAGCGACAGAAACCTAGATGTTGATCAAACACAAGAACAGAACAAAAACCAGAAAGCAAAAGGAATTCTGCTAGAAGATATTCTAATCTGGAATACATCAGAAGAGAATGATGTTGAAGTTCCAAACAATGCTGAAGCAGTAAGCTTGCAGCAAGGGGGAACAGAACAGACACCCTTAACTACACCAGAACACAATGAGCCAGAAGGAGGAAAAAATACTAATGAACCAGAACCAGATCAACCTGAAGAATCAAGAGATACAAATGGTTGGAATAATGATCAAGAAGAACCAGAAGCTGAAAATCCTTTTCAATCATCTCATCCAGAATTTGAGGACCCAACAAATGAACCAGAACCCGAGATATCAGAGGAAGAAATGACCAGTAGAAGGAAATGGATACAAGAGAATCATCCTTCTGAACAGATTGTTGGGAACCCAACAGACAGAGTGAGAACTAGAAGAATGCATGGAGAAAGTGCACTTCTCAGCTGCTATCTATCACGTGTTGAACCCTCTGACACTTATGAAGCACTTAGAGATGCAGACTGGGTCATAGCTATGCAAGAAGAACTCAATGAGTTTAAAAGAAACCAAGTCTGGTATATGGTAGACAGACCAAAACACCAGGGAGTGATAGGTGTCAAATGGGTATTTAAAAACAAACGAGATGAAAACGGAGAAGTAGTCAGAAATAAGGCTAGACTTGTTGCAAAGGGATACAATCAACAGGAAGGTATGGATTTTGATGAGACCTTTGCACCAGTGGCCAGATTGGAAGCAATTAGGCTATTTTTAGCATATGCTGCATACAAAAGATTTAAAGTATACCAGATGGATGTTAAAAGTGCATTCCTAAATGGCATAATTGAAGAAGAAGTGTATGTTGAACAACCACCTGGTTTTGAAGAAGAGAATCCTGACCAGAGAGTATATAGACTAGCTAAAGCTGTCTATGGCTTGAAACAAGCACCCAGAGAGTGGTATGAAACATTATCAACATTCCTACTGGAATCAAGATTCAAAAGAGGTTCTGTGGACAAGACACTGTTTGTCATCAAAGTCAAAGAACATATTCTGTTGGTCCAGATATATGTCGATGACATAATCTTTGGATCACAATCTCCCTATCTGTGTGATAAATTTGCAGAACTAATGAAGAACAAATACCAAATGTCCATGATGGGAGAGATGAATTTCTTTCTAGGATTGCAGGTAAAGCAACTACCAGACGGTATCTTTGTTAATCAAGCAAAGTATATCAATGATCTGTTAGTCAAATTTGGAATGAAAGACAGCAAAGCAGTTAAAATTCCAATGCAATCCAATGGGAAGATAGACCCAGATCCAGAAGGGAAACCAGCAAACATTACACAATATAGAGGTATTATTGGCTCTCTGTTATATCTTACTGCAAGTCGTCCAGATATCACATATGCAGTTGGAATATGTGCATGATATCAAGCCAATCCTAAAGAATCACATATGGAAGCTGCCAAAAAAATACTCAGATATCTTAAAGGGACAGCTCACATTGGTCTCTGGTATCCACAAGATGATAATTTTGAACTCACAGGCTATTCTGACTCAGACTATGCAGGATGCAAGCTGGACAGAAAGTCTACCTCTGGAACATGTCAATTCCTTGGAAACAAGTTGGTATCTTGGTTTTCAAAGAAACAGACATCTGTTGCTACATCAACCACAGAAGCAGAATATATGGCTGCTGGAAGCTGTTGTGCACAAATCCTATGGTTGAAACAGCAACTAAGAGATTACGAGATTGAAGTGAAGGAGATACCTATATTCTGTGATAGTTCAAGTGCAATAGCTATAACACAGAATCCAGTACTCCACACAAGATGCAAGCATGTCGATGTGAGACATCATTTTATTAGAGATCATGTAGAGAGAAAGCACATCAAGATCGAGAAGATTCATACAGACATCCAACGTGCTGATATTTTAAGTAAAGCCTTACCAGAAGAAAGGTTTAAGATGCTATGTGGTAAACTTGGATTACTCAGTCTAGATAGAGAACAACAGAAGGTCACCAGAGAGTTGTCAACAGAAGGTCTCCAGAGAGTTATCAACAGAAGGTCACCAGATAGCTGACAACAGAAGACTACCGGATAGTTGACAACAGAAAGCCAACAGAAGATTGACATCAGAAAGTTATCAGAATATCCATAATGCCTAATCTGAAGAAAGTGACACGTGGAATCTATTTCTTAATTACTAAGTCAAGGGGGAATTTTCTACGAATCGGAAGCGTCTTAAGAGACATGGTGTCACTCCGTACAATCAACACCCAAGATTACAGTCTGAAAAAGTTACCTTTTTGATCTAGATTTACTAAAATCTTTATCTTAAATGATGATTAGCCCACCTTTGGGAACTGTGATCGAGAAAATCCCTGCGAAAACAGGAAAAAGGAAAGTTGCACTGAAGGAAAAGATTTGCACGCGCTATTCTACAACCCTAGAATCTAGAGCGTACATCACACGCAAGTAAACACGGCAAAATAAAAGAAAGAAGCGGGAAAATCTAAAAAGGGAAGATATTCAGCCCATCTTTTACTTATTTACCTCCTTCATCTCCCTTATTTATTGCTATATATATGCGATATACATCTCCGAACTGTTCACCTTCACTTTCATCGCACTGAGCACTACTTTTCTTAAGCACTTAAGCATTTCTTAATTCTCTCTGCAAACTCTATTCAAATTCACCTTGCGAGTTGAACATGCACTACTACAAAAATGCTAATAGACAAGGGTTTTTAACCCTTGTCGTAGCCTGTCCTCGACACTTGTCGAAAGTCGTGTTGTCGTATGTTTTCGTTCATAGACAACGGTAATATAACCGTTGTCGTAAATACTTACAACAACGGCTAAGACAAGGGTTTCTGGAACCGTTGTCGTATATAAAAAAAATTCGCTCATAGACAACGGTTCTTAAAACCGTTGTCGTAGGTCTTGTAAAAAATTCACCTATAGACAACGCTTCTTAGGACCCTTGTTGTAGATAGAAAGAAATATTCGCCCAGTGATAGCCTATAAACAAGCTCTTTCAATTTCCACGAGCAATAGCCTTCTTTGAACACGAGCAACTCGTCCTCTCCCTTCAGCTCTTGTGTCCTGATTCAATATAACATGTCGGATTAACAACACTGCCATTTACTCTCATATTCAGCAAGCAATATTAGTTCTTATTATACTAAATGAACACACTTGGAGATTCTTATTTTCAACAGTTTAAAGCAAGTAGATTGCACACTTGTGGATTGATGGTTGGACACTTGGATATGATAGAAGTAATAACAACAATTCATGTATATTTAACAAACTAACATAAATATGGATATATCATATCCCTCTTCATTTAGGAACCAAAACACCATTCAAATAACAAGATACAAAGAAAAATGGTTTACCCGTTTAACCCATGCTCGCACCAGCATGGCTAAAATGAGGGAAATGAAGAATGCAGGTAAAGCAGCTAAAATAGCAAAGTTGATTTCATTGGCTCTCAAGATCTGATCCAGCTCAAGCATAGCTCTGTTTATAAATTCATCATAAGCAACCTACTTCATGCAATAATACATTCATCTAGTAAACAAGTGTAAGCGAACTCACTCACTCTTCTATATCCAGTTTAAGCTTCTGAACTTGTAGGGAGGAAGCTATTTTAGGAGCATAGCAAAGACAAAAGAAGCTGTTGATAGCATTAAAGAATGTATATTACCTGAATGAGAAGAGCCCGAACAAGCTCCCCGCCCACAAGACCCTGAATGGGATGCATAAGTTCTTTCTCATACCTACAAATTGACCATTTTGGTTATCTATTCAAGGTGAAATATATATGCGCAAAATGTAAGCAAAAGAACACAGACATCAAGATATAGTTGGATTCCTTTATTCCAAATGGCGTCTCTTTTCCACATATCACAGTCCAAGAATATTAACACATTGCAAGTGCATATTCAAGAAGTCATAAACACACATGGCGTGTATGGACGATTCTAGAGTACAAGGACTGTAACTTAGGATTGGACTGCTTGATTTTATCATGAGACGATCACATATTCAGGTTTATTCCTCATTCCAATTCACAGTAAACCAATACCTCAAATTTTCCAGATGTAATGTTGGATAAAACATGGCTTGACTTCCAAAGAATGTAAATTGCCAGCAATACATTCATCAAGAATTTCTCTCTACAAGTTAACTATCAAATTCTTGTCAAGTCATAAGATGAATGAAATTCATTGTGGATCCCTAAGTGAAGCATGAGAATTGATACAAGAAATTGAAGAAACTATTTTTTGACAAAGGAAAAACCACAAAAAGTGAAATTAGAAAACGTTACCTTATAGAGATACCTTTAAGCAAAATTATAAACTAGATTATGTTCTTGCTTAGATTATATTGTTTGATCAAGTGAAACGGAAGAACTGAAAAGAAATTGTACAGTTTTACCTGACCATTACAATTTCAAGCATCTCCTGGTCAGATGCATTCTTTGGGAATTTTTTACCTGCAGTCTGCTCACTAAAAGCTAGCAACATTCTGGCAATGAGAAAAAGGTTGTGTGTCAAATGGTAGATAAGGTCAATATGATAACAGTAACAATATAAGAAAATGTAGAATACAAAGGAAATCTGTTACGAAATAAGTTTATAGGAATACAGTGAGAGATGCAAGAATTTTCCGAAAGTATACTGCAGATGCACTAGATGCATGGACAAAACAAAGCATGATAATAGAAACCAATCAGTTTCATCAAACACGTGCCTATAATCTTATGCCAGACCATGATCACAAAAATAAATAGTAAAACCAAAATGAAAGGACTCAAGTCCTGTTTCTTTCATTTAGGCCTGGCAAAGGCTTCATTACTAGTAAGGCTTCATTCGTCTTGGTCAGAATCTTCTTTTGCTGGCAATGAATCCATATTCCAAGTGAGTCTGCACCGTGGACGAAGCAGCTGCCAAAGTAAAGAAAAGATCCCATAGAAAATAACTCTAAACATCACAATTAGAATAACAAGGCTGAAAGAATATAACATTAGGCCATCATCCTAAATCCCAAATTTAAAAATGGACATAACCATCAAGGCTGAAAGAATATAACATTCGCCTCCAGCTTGTCTCATTTCCTCCATATATTCTTCTATAATACCCCTCATTACCTTCAAGACATTAGAAGGAGAAATAAAGTTAAACATACTGACCAATTTAAAAATGGACATAACCATCAAGGAAAAGAAAATATGAACTTCTATAGTCACTTGGAAAAATAGTTGAGTAACATACAGCCAGTATACAAGGATTTAACAGAAAATACTTCTGAGGGAAAACTTACCTCCACAGTGTTACGCTTCAGTTTCTTGCCACGGTACGACATTCTCCGCCGTTTATATTCTCTTTCCTCAGCTAATAACTCCTCCTTTGTCTTTACTTTGTTGGCATCCTACAATGATTACACAAATATAAAAATGTATGGACAAAAAAAGCACAAGTCGTAATCGGCTAACACACCAAAATACTTCAAGAAAAATCAGCAAAATGACGAGCAATAGAAGAAAATGTTTATATTTCTGACATCGTTACAGTTTATCCTCAAAAGTAAGAAATTCCAGCTTCTCTGTGCAGGGCAATTTTCAAAGGCAAAATTGGTAGATTAGTACTGGACTGTTATATTTAGATCAACCAAAAGCAAACAGGATCTCAATCAACTGAATTTTCCTGAACAAAATATCTCGAAGAGCAATGTTAGTGTGTGTGTTTTTGTGTACGTCTGTGTGTGCTTCCAAGAACCAAAAGAGAATACTTGAAGAGTATTTAGAGAACAAAAAATAAAGATACTTCTAGGAGCACAACCTCCATAACCATAATAAGCAGCCTTTTACACCGAAAGAACTTTTGGATAAATGGTGCAAGGCACCAGAGGCATAAAAAACAGCCTTAGTTAGCATAATTTCAAAACAAGTTACTCGTGAACAAGAAATGTTGAAGATAAAATAACACCTCTGGATGTAGGGAAACCAGGAATTAAACTTAAACGAAGATGTAAAACATGATGTTTACAAGCCTACACCTTTTCTTTAGGAACTCTAAATCCTCGGTTCACTGGTAAGCCAAACACTCTGGAAAGTTGTTTAGTGGTTCATGATATGCAGCCTATATATCTAGTTGAACGTAAACATGTGGCAATGAAAAGTGCAGTAATTACAGTATATAAATTATTAACACAGGTATCAGCATTCATAAGAACCAATAGTAAACTGTTTTTCATTCTCATCAGCAACTCGGGAAATTAAGCACCCCACCTATGCAGAGAATCGGCAGTCAGCTGTACTTCTTCGCGCTCCATTACACCTTTTTGCCTTTTCCTGAAGGTCTCGAAAAGCTCATCCCTTATAGCCAGAATCTAGATTGCAAAATTAGAAAACAGAAGATAGTTTACAGGTCATATTAACAGCATACAAAGACACTATTTACAAGTAAGTATCCTTAAAACAATCCAAATAAGGGCATAAAACTGAGAAGAACACAATCAATCGAGAAGTACTTCTGAGAGAACCTGGTTAAAGTTAGAATTTCCAGGATTAACAACAGGAAGAATGAAAGTAATCACAGTGACGATGAAATATCAGAGGAAATAACTCCAATAATATTGTCAAGATAATCAAAATATACAGTTCTATAAAGTGCAAACAGTCTTTTAAGCTAGAGTTACAAAATTAACTATTTAATTTCCACAGCCAAATGACTTAGATGAGTTAAATATACCAAGATACATGAAAAGTTCTTATGTTGTTTCATTCCGTTAAAAGCAAAATCAAAAGAAAACGATATTATATAACACTATCCAATGAATCACTGACGAATCTAGCTTTGAAGAATCAGGAAAAAAATACTTGCACCCAGTGCTCAGTAACATGAATATAAGAAAGGGAAGAAAAAAGCTCAGCTAAACTAGAGGGATATAGATGTCTTACTGGCTGCTCAACATGATCATTCCAAAAGCTTAGGGTCGAATCCCTGGCCTCTTTGATCCAATTGTCGATGTCAGGGCTCCCCATCAACCTGCTATGACGAAGAAGCCACAAAGAACAAACAGAAATTCCAAACGCTCCACAGCTATAGCGCATCCAGTACAAACAGATTGAGAAAGTGATAGAAAGTAAAATGAAGCAGTTCTGAATCTCAAATTCCTGAAACGAACCGGGTAGGAGAGTAGTGCTTTGAGGGAGGGGAGAGATAGCCGGATGGCATGCATCAGTTCGACCCTCTGGGCGGCAGTGGGCGGGGTCTGCGCCAAGAGCGCCGCCTCGATAGCCGACAACAGCTGCTTGGCGGAGACCATTGCGGAAAGGTGGAACTGGAGAGTTCTGCTATCTAGACAAGGGCGAAGGAGAGGGTAAATGGAAGGTGGTAAAAGCCCTAATTCAGAATTGTTGCCGGATAAGGAGAGAGGAAGGCCGCAGCTTGCTCGACGCTTGTGGATCAGTGAGGGGTTTAGAATTGGCGATTTACTTTTAGAATTCTGCACTAGAACTGAAGGCGAGGACGGCGAAACCTGCGGGAGAAGAGAGAGTGTACTATACAAGCAAGTAAGGGCGAAGAAGGAGGAGGAGAAAATGGAAGGCGGGAAAAGCCCTAATTCAGGGTTTTAGTGGAGAAATGAGTTTTAGGTTATGAATAAATTGAAATTTTAATTTAATTGCTCAAAACCATTGTCATATGTGCCTACAACAACACGTTAACAACAACGACAAAGACTAATGTTGTCTTATCTCAACTATGACAACAGATAAAGACAACGGTTTGTAGAACCGTTGTCTATGAGCGTGCATTTTGTCTATGACAACGGAGCTACGACAACATCAATGTAAAACCGTTGTCTATTAGCGCATTTTTTTGCTCAAAGACAACGGTTTTAGCTACCACAACGGTTTTTTCCCCTACAACAACGGTTTTATTTAAAAACCATTATTTCTCCAACACATTGCTGAGGTTCAGAGGTTTCTTTCACCTGAACCATATGCTGTTCTTGACACCCATGGTTTTCGAAAACTCGAGGAAATTTTTGCCATGGTTACACGCTGCAAAGGTTTTACAGTCATTATATTTGCTTTATATCTACATTTTATTGCACATTCTGTGTTATGTGTTCTATGAACTGCTAATCTTACTGTTCTTGTGCGAATTTTCATGCTTGGTCATGTAATCTGATGAATATATATATATATATTTGCCTTGAATGTTCTTGTGATATTAGGTTTTTGCAATATCGTTACTGGGCACCCCAAAATGTTTCTGGCAAAACAAGTAGCCTCTTTCTATCTGACATGGCAGAGTGACAAACATGGCTTTGAAGCTAATGTTTTGATGCCAATCGGGGATAGAACAAGCAAAACCCCATACAACGTGATTGAGATGATCAACCAGACCTATAGGTTGAAAGATGAAGGTCTATCCTTGGAAGAGATCACTTCTGCACAACTGCAAGAAGCAGTGGAAATAGTAATGGTGATACCGATAAAGTATACTGGAAGAATGTTTCAGAGATCTCTACTTCAACCAGGTTTCAAGTTACTACTGGAACTGGTTCAAAGGATTTTTCTGAATCACAGTGGAACATATGACCAAGTGACCCCGGAGAAATTCAGAATTCTCACAGCTGTTGTACTCAACCTTCGAATCAACTGGAGCAGAATTTTGTTTGAGCTGATGGCTAAGGAAGCCAAGTTGGTCACTTACACCAAGGACAGCAGGGGCAGAGGAACCTCGGTGGAAGTTCGAAGAAATCTCCGACACTCCACCAAGATCAGTTTGATGGTGGAAAGATTCTTCAAGCAGAAAGTCTGGGATGATGCTGAGGAATACAACATTAATCACTCTATTCCCAAGGACCAACACCAGCTGGAAATGTCTCTGGGACTAGCACCACAATTCTTCAACAAGATACCAGATGAGGTGCATCGTGTTGCCGCACTGGAAGTCGGTAGTTCTAACCCTGCATGGGTTCCACCTACTAAAGGTGTAGAGAAGAAGAAGGAAAAGGCAGTCAAAGAAAAATCAGCACGTAAGCGAGGAAGTTCTGTTGAGACAGAAACTTCTGCTTCCCTGCCAAAACAAAAGAAAAGGAAACTCCAGAAAGTGCAAGAGCCTTCTTCACCACCAGCACAAACAGCAGAACAATCAGATATGCCAGCACACACAGAACAAGAAACAGAGGCACCACAAGCAACAGCAGAACAAGCAGAGAACCCCGCTGCTGATGTGGAACCAGAAACATGTCATATTCCACATCCGGAGAAAGATTTTTCTCCCGCCAGAACAGCTACTCCTTCTCCCAACAGAATGGAAAGGATAAGTGAAGATGAAGAGGAAGGAGAGTCAGCTGATGAGGAAGAAGAGAGGAAGCGTCAGGCAGAAAGTGTCATTCATCTGCTTGAGAATGAAGCAGAACACTCGGTGCTGCAAGCCTTTCCTGGTATTCAATATCTACCAGAAAGTTTGGATGCAGCAAAACGTGTCAAGTTCTACTTGCTGGTTAAAGACAGCGAGTACTACATTTTTGATGCTCTGCTTCAACTCAAGACCATTGACGACTTAAAGAAAGAAGAGGCCATCCTACTCAATCTACTCCAAGTTTCCACAGTTCATGAAGTGAGAGCAGAATATCATCAACTTATCTCGAGCCTCATGAAGCAGGAGGCAGCAGCACTGAAGGTTGATCTGCCAACACCACAACCTGAGGTCCAGATGCCAGAATCTGTTCCCACACACCATCAACCAGCACAGGGAGAAACTTCATCCAGACAGTCTCCCAAGAAAACACCCATCATCGACCTTGACTCCGGCGATGATGAACCAGTAGGCCAGCACATTGGCGGAGAGCCAAGCAATGAAATCTATACCCATGGCGCTGCACAGAAGTTGAAGAAACACGTCAACTTCTACACCATGGAAGAACTCTTGGAAAGAGAGCCCAACACATTCAACAACTTTCAGCTGGATAATCTGATTACTCTTAGAGTTGAAGACCACATGACCGATGTCTGCAACTCAATCCAGGAGAAAGCCACCCAGATTCTTTCTGACTTCAACCGACACCAGAAGGACTACGTCAACGACATGGACAAGGACCTCAGAGGTAAACTCAGAAAAATCAGGGATGACCTGAATAAAAAGATGGATGATGATAGAGCAGCAACTGAAGCTAACCAGAACAAGATCAATCTCCGTCTAACTGGAATAGACGAAAAAGCAGAAAAGGCCACTGAATTGATAGCTGATCTTTTGGCTAAACAAAAAGAAACCATTGATGATGCCGTAGCACAGAAAGGCATTCAACTTGCTGCTCAACTGAAGGAAGACACTGACCTGTCCATCCACTCCCAACTAGCTCATTTTGAAAATGAGAAATTTGTGGAGCTGATGCGGAAACATCAGGTCGCTGTCTTAAATGACCTTCTCTACCCCAACCCCGAAGAGTACGAGCAGCAAGTCACTCGTATCACTGCCGTTGAAGAACTCCAAAAAACATATGACAAGACTCTGTCAACACTAAACAGCAGGCTTGAGCAGAAACTTAATGCTACTGATCAGACATTTAATCTACTGCTTGGGTATAAGGCTGATGCTGAGGATAAAGTGGCAAAGATGACAGAAGAAATTGCTTCTCTGCATACGCTTCTATCAACCCTCTTTGATGATGTCAAAAAGGGGGAAATATCAGGAGGCAAAGGAAGCAAAGAAAGCAGCAAGATGTTGAGAACAGAAGAAGTGGAGATGACAACAGAAACACCAGCACCAACCCAACCCAGGCCTACTACTCCTCCAAGACCAGATCCCACTCTCATTGGAACAGAACAACCAGCTCAACCAGCATCACACACTCCCATGGACAAAGGCAAAAAGCCGATAGACGAGGGTGACCAGATAGCTGAGCTTCTGTTGTTCGGAGTAAACATGGATCAAGCCTGTGATCCAGTGTTCAGAGCACAATTTTACAAAGACCAGGCAGAGAGGGAGAGAAAGCTGGCTGCCCAGGAAGCTAAAGAAAAATCTTTTCAAACTCCCTTCTCCTCGCCTTCATCAACAGAGCGCTCGCAGCAACAGTCATCTCAGTCAACCACCCAGTCCAAAAAGAAGAAGAAGAAAACCTTCTCCTGGAACCTGTCTTTAAAGAAACAGACACCCACAGATGCTTGGGTTCCAGAAGGAGATCAGAATGACTGGGAGAAAGTGAAGCAAGGTTTTATCCTAAACAGATATTTTTTGAAGGAGCCCACATACTCAGAGTCTACACCGGATGAAGATTTTCATCGCTATCTGGAGAATTTTGGTGATCAAGAGCTTATACAGAGGATCAGAACAGCTGCTTCTGATGCCAAAATCCAGCTAAAAGCACCAGAAAAGGAATACATGGTCTGCCCAACTATACCAGGCAGCAATCTTCCAGATAAGACGTACATTCTGAACTACATCAATCAACTGGCAAAGATCAAAGGCTATAAAATCGACAACCATGATCCAAACTATGCCAGGGTGAGAGATGGGATATATGAGAGTATTCAGTTAATCTCTGATGCACAGAGAGAGAAGATGAAGAAGGGCGGAGCAGCTAGATGGTTCTCTTAGATAGATAATTCTTATCTTTTGCTTTTTGCTCTATGTCTTTTCTGCTAACCCTTGTACTCTGAAATTCATATATCTATGAATATGGGGTTTTTCTTATCTTTTTGTTGTCTTACTGTTATTTATCTTAAATAACAAAAAGTTAATCTCTCCAGAACATGATATATGCTAAATTGATTACGCTGACTAAGTGTGGTTTTGACATCATCAAAAAGGGGGAAATTGTTGGGAACCCCACAAATATTCTAAAGTTTTGATGATGTTCTCATAAAAACACACTTGGTATTATTCATGTTCTGTATCATTTCTTATAGACCAGATAGTCGAAACCGGTTCAAACAGAAAGATGGAAGATGTCTCAAACAAACATGCTGAACCAGCAAGTCTCAGACAGAAAGCTGAAGTAAAACAACTTTGAC
>JAPKLX010000359.1:0-20759 GCA_026898415.1 Leonotis leonurus | reverse complement strand
CAAGTCTCGGACAGAAAGCTGAAGTAAAACAACTTTGACAGAAAGTTGAACCAGCAAGTCTCAGACAGAAAGACACTACAACCAGAAAGTGTCTAAATCATGTTCAACCAGAAAGCGTCTAACTAATGCTCAACCAGAAAGGCACTAGGACCAGAAAGGACATAACCAGAAGGTTCTAAATAAAACAGAAAAGAGTTGAGCCAAACATGTTAAAGATATCTATCTATCAAGAAATTGGAAAGAGAATCGCTGATTGACACGAAGAAGGAAAGCAATCACAAACGATCTGCTTACCATTCATAGAAGATTCAATCAACAATTTTACAAGGAAAGAAGAGATATGATTGATTGGCAATCCACATATCAAATCACGTTAATCAACAAACGGCTAGAATTTCAAGATTCAGAGCCTATATATGTTTGAAGTTTTAAAGTCTGAGTTGTACGCTAACGATATACTGCAGAAACATTCTCAAGCATTCTATCTCACAATCAGACAAAAAGCTTCAAACCGTTCGTGATCGCAATCACATCTCGATTCAAGTCTGTCTTATCGAGAGAGGAAGGAGATCTTTGCTAGCTAGTAGTTTTCTAGTGGATTAACGTGAAGAAATCCTGTTTTACAGTAGTTTTCTGTAAGTTGTAAAGGGACACGACCCTTATTCGTGCATAAGTTTCAATAAGGTTTGTAATTGAAACTTGTGGCTCGTTCTCAGCGAGTTTAAATAAAAAGAGTATCCTAGTAGTGGATATCTAATCCAGTTTGGATTAGACCATGGACGTAGGGGGTTTCCCGAACCACGTAAAAATAACTGCGTTATTTAAATTCTGCTTTTATATTCTGTTGTTATTTATTCTCTATCTATCATACTCATCCAAATCTGCATTCTTAATCAATCTCCTAAATACTCGATTAAAATTTTCTAAAGATTTTCTTAACAAGAGCACCGACTAAGTCCACCATTATTCCGCACACAATACACTGCTGGAATTTGAGTTCATGCTTAATTTCTGCTTTGTATATCTCACTTGAGAGATCTTACTTGGATAGAATCTAATCGATTAGAAGATCAATTTGTTCTATCACCTTGAGCAATCTGTAATTCAGAAAGCTTACATCTCTCTGATTGAAATAGTCAAGTAAACTGAAAAGTTTGCATTTGGTGTATTCCCCCCCCCCCCATACACCAAACCTTGCTCTTTCGGGACCAACAGGCTTAAGGTCTATTATCTTCTCTTTTCTGCGTTTGATACACGCGCTTGATCCAACGGCTGCAGTGAGGCGTGTGTTTGTTTCACCCGTCGATTTTCTTCCTTTTTCTTGGTTTGGTAAATATCTCCTCAATCACGTTTCCCAAATACTGTACTTAATCATCAAAAATAAAAGATTTGGTATATTATGTCAGAATTTAGATATATGGGCTATGATTAAAAATAATCGCCGTATCTTGTTGACTTTCCCCCTTGACCAAGTAATGGGAATATTAATAAAAGAATTTATTAATATCCACGTGGCTGCTAGTTATCTGGTCCATATCGATCTCCTAATTAACAAACTGTTGTTAACGCAATCGATCTGTTTTATGTCACTTTCCATTTTGGATATCAATCTAGTGTGATGACCTTTTAGTAATTCCCAGTTGAAATTTGATTGATCTGTTTGACCATTAATATGTACTTAGTGATCTGGTGTCAATTCCCGGTACATGATCTGGTCTATATCAATCTGGATTGTGTCAATCTGGTTCTAACTCTCTGTTGGAATATGATGATCTGGTGTCAATTCCCAGTTGAAATTTTACATGATCTGTTCTAAGACTATCTGGTCCTTTCTTCCAGATTTAACAATCCTAATTTCCCACAAAGCATCTTAAATCTTTCTTCTGGTAATGCTTTGGTGAGAATATCTGCTCTCTGTATCTCAGTGTGTATCTTCTCAATCTGTACATGTTTTCATTCAACATGGTCTCTTATAAAGTGATGTCTCACATCTACATGTTTGCATCTGGTATGCAAAACAGGATTCTGTGTGATTGCCATAGCACTTGAGCTATCACAGAAAATAGGTATCTCCTTGACATCGATCTCATAGTCTTTGAGTTGTTGTTTTAACCAGAGTATTTGTGCACAACAGCTCCGTGCTGCCATATATTCAGCTTCTATGGTTGATGTGGCAACATATGTCTGCTTCTTTGAGAACCAAGAGATCAGTTTATTTCCTAAGAACTGACATGTACCAGATGTTGACTTTCTGTCTAGCTTACATCCAGCATAATCTGAATCTGTGTATCCAGTAAGCTCAAAGTTGTCTTCGCATAGATACCATAATCCAATGTGAGCTGTTCCCTTAAGATATCTTAATATCTTCTTAGCTGCCTCCATGTGAGACTCTTTGGGGTTTGCTTGATATCTTGCACATACACCTACTACAAATGTGATGTCAGGTCGACTGGCAGTTAGGTAGAGTAGTGATCCTATGATCCCTCTGTATTGAGTGATATTAGCTGGTTTTCCCTCTGGATCAAGATCAATTTTCCCGTTGGTCTGCATTGGGATTTTAACAGGTTTATTATCTTTGATCCCAAATTTAGTCAGCAGATCGTGAACATACTTTGCCTGATTAATGAAGATGCCATCTGGTAATTGCTTGACCTGCAAACCTAGAAAGAAACTCATTTCGCCCATCAATGACATTTGATACTTATTTTTCATAAGTTCAGCAAATTTATCACACAAATAAGTAGATTGGGATCCAAATATGATATCATCTACATAGATCTGTACTAAAAGGATATTCTCTTTGACTTTGATGATGAACAAAGTCTTGTCAACTGATCCTCTTCTGAATCCAGATTCTAGTAGAAATGTAGACAGTATCTCGTACCAAGCTCTACGAGCTTGTTTTAGACCATAGACTGCTTTTGTCAGTCTGTATACTTTCTGATTTGGATCTGCTTCTTCGAATCCAGGTGGCTGTTCCAGATAGACTTCTTCTTCAAGGATACCATTTAGAAAGGCACTTTTGACATCCATCTGGTATACCTTGAATCTTTTGTTTGCAACATATGCCAAGAACAGCCTTATTGCTTCTAGTCTGGCTACGGGTGCAAATGTTTCATCAAAATCAATGCCTTCTTGTTGATTATAGCCTTTAGCTAGTAATCTGGCTTTGTTTCTGACTACTTCACCATTTTCATCTCGTTTATTTTTGAACACCCATTTTACACCAATTACTCCTTGGTGTTTGGGTCTGTCCACGAGATACCAGACCTCATTTCTTTTGAACTCATTAAGTTCTTCTTGCATTGTTGTTATCCAATCTGCATCTTGTAGTGCTTCATTAGCATCAGATGGTTCAATGCGAGAGAGATAGCAGCTTAACAAGGCACTTTCTCCATGCATTCTCCTTGTTTTCACACGATCTGAAGGGTTCCCAACAATCTGTTCTGGTGGATGATCTTGTATCCATCTCCTTCTCCTGATCATCTCTTCATCAGATATCTCAGGATCAGGTTGATCTATTGGTTCTTCAAATTCAGAGTGTGTTGGTGAAGCTTGAAATGGATTTTAATTTGTTTCAGCCTCTGGATTTAAATTTTCAGATTGATCATTATCTGCAATGACTGTTTCATTGCTTTCTGTTGGTGATCTGTTTTCATCTAGATCACGTTGGATTGTTCCCCCTTGCTGTATAATTTCTTCAGCAATTGTAGGAGTGATGATCTCTTCATCATCATTTTTTGAATTCCATATGAGAATATCTTCTAATAGCAATTCATTCATCTTTCTTGAAGTCATCTGGTTCTCTGTCTGTTTATTAACAGGTAACCTGTACTCAACAATAGACTCATTAAAGACAACATGAGGTGTTACCTCCACAATATGAGAGTTCTTATTGTAAACTCGGTACGCTTTGCTGACATCAGAATATCCTAAAAATATTTCAGGGTCAGTTTTGCTATCAAAAGTCCTCAATTGAGATTTCCCATTATTGTGTATGTAGCACAAACAGCCAAAAGTACGAAATTAAGAAATCTTAGGCTTTCTGTTGTTCCAAATCTCATATGGAGTCTTTCCATGTCTGAATGTGATTGATAATCTGTTCTGAGTATAACTGGCTTTGTAGATAGCTTCAGCCCAGAATTTCTTGGGTAGATTGGTAGCATTTAACATAGTACGAGCTGCTTCTTTAAATGATCTGTTTCGTCTTTCAACAACTCCATTTTGTTGAGGTGTCCTAGCAGCTGAAGTTTGATGAGTAATTCCCATCTTATTGCAGTATGCTTCAATCTTCTGGTTGAGAAATTTTGTTCCTCGATCTGTTCTGATAGTAGCTACACTCACCTCTTTCTGTTTGGTGATCTTGTGTAGAAAATCAGGTAGTTTGGCTAATGCCTCTTTCTTCTTTAACAGAATAATGACCCAAGTGAACCTTGAGTAGTCATCTATGATTACTAAGGTGTATTTTCTCCCATTTATGCTTAGTGGTTTAACTGGTCCAAACAGATCCAGATGCAAAAGCTCCAGTATTCTTGATGTTGAGTGTGTTGTTTTGCTTGTAAAGGATGATCTGGTCTGCTTCCCAGCTTGACAAGCATCACATACTTGATCTGGTAGTCCTTCTACTAATTTTTCTTTGGCAATCCTGTTGATTGACTTGAAATTCAGATGACTCAGTCTCTTGTGCCATAACCAGCTTGTTTCTGATACAGTTTTAGTGACTAAGCATGTCTCGATCTGGTTTGTCCACTGGACAATATATAGCCTATCCTGCAGTTTTCCGGTAAGAAGTATCTCATCTCCTTCCTTGTTCTTCACAAAGCAGTTGTTAGTATAAAAAACGATCTGATTACCGTTAGCACAGAACTAACTTACAGAAAACAGATTGTGACTAAGACCCTCAACATACGAAACCTTTGAGATGTTGGTCTTGCCAACTTTTATATTTCCATATCCTCTGGTGTATCCTTTTGAGTTACATCCAAAGGTGACCTGTGGTCCTGGTTTTTCTATGTAATCTGATAGTAGATCCTTGTCACATGTCATGTGCTTCGAACATCCTCTATCTATTATCCATATTGCTCCTCTTGCTATCTTGTTTCTTCTTGCAGTCTTCTGGTCCTGCAATTAATTACATTTAGCTACCCTTCAACGTTTGGGTGCTTGGTTATTAGCAAATGTTCCCTTTCGAATCCAGAACATTTTCGGGTTAGGAACAGAAATATAACAGGTAATGATATTCCCATCATTATCAACTTTAGATAGGGAGTGAATTTCAGATGGATGGAATCTCTCTATTTCATCGTTCTTCAGACCCTTTTTAATAGGTAATGTCATGTTGACATTCTTTTTATGAGCATGATCCGTTTTTGTGTAGCGAGCTGGTTGATCCTTAGTTTGGTGGTATTGTCTGTATTCGGTTTCTTTTAGCATCATCTTCTGGGGATGATCTCTCTTGTTCTTTAGATCTACCACTTGATCTGGTATTTTCTTCCTTTCTGGTACAAAGTTTATGGTTCCAGAAGATTTTTCTGAGTGACCTGGATATCCTAATCCAGATGTACCCTGTTGTTGCAGGTTGATTAACAACTTAGCACGTTCTTCACTTTTGTAAATCATTTCTTTGCCTTTCTTTATCTTCTCTTCTGCAACATTGCTTCTTGTAATAAGATCTTTCACCTTTGAATTTAGTGAATGAATCTCACTATCTTTTCTTTTGATCTATTCTTCCAGATCCGCTATTTGGGCAACGAATTGGGTGTTGGATGTGCTCAGTATCTGTTCTGATTTCTTCAGCCTGTCATTTTCTTCTACTACATCTCTAAAAAGTCTTTTGATGCTCGAATAGCTCTTGAACATCTCATTGAATTCTTCCCATGAGTATTCAGATTGATCTTCTACTTCCTGTTCCAGATCATTATCATTTGAGGAATTAGAATTGCAAGAATTTACCTCGACTTAATCCAGACCGTTGTCTAATCCCATATAGCATTCATCCCAGCCTTCTTCGTCATTAGCAAAGAATGCTTCATCATTCTCTGATGAGCTATCTGAAAAATTACTTTCTAAGTATTGTTTGTGCGGAAATATGGTGGATTTAGTTAATGCTCTTGTTTAGAAAACCTTAAGAATTAATTAGATCGTTAAGTAGATTGATTGAGATGCAGATTATATGATAGTGCAGGATGATAGAATAATAAAACAACTGAAAGTAAATATGCAGAAATATAAATAACACAGTTGTTTAACGTGGTTCGGGAAATCCCTACGTCCACGATTTGGTCAAAACTAGACCATATTATCCACTACTAGGATACTCTTCTTCTTTATACTCGTGGAGAACGAGTCACAAGTACCAGTCAAAGCTAGTATGATATTTATGCACAAAGTAAGGGTCATGTCCCTTTACAACAGATTACCTCTACGTTACCACTAGAAAACTACTATCTAGCAGGGTGATCTCCTTCCTCTTGATAAGACTGACTTGAATCGAGGTTGGATTGGTGTGATTTAGAATCACAGGTTGTTTTGAAGCTCTTAGTCTGGTTCAGAGATTTGCTTGAGAGTAGATTGTCGATGTAGCGCACGTGTATTTTTCTAGATCTTGAACTTCAAATATATAGGCATTGAATTTAGAATTCTAGCCGTTGTTGATTGGCGTGAGATTGATTGTAGATTGCCAATCAATAATATCCATCATATCTATTCTTGCCTTGTAGAAGCGTTGACTCAACTTCTAAGTATGGAAAGCAGATTGCTAACGGTTACTTTTCTTCCTTGTGTCAATCGTGGATTCTCTTCCCAAACTCTATTGGATGGGCTTCAATATTGACGTGGCAAGATGATATGATGTGTAGGATAATGTCATCTAGTGGTTTGATGACTCTATCGATCTGGTGATATGCTGTGACCATCGGTCTGGTCGGTGATCTAGTTGCTGTCTGTCACAGTAGATCGATTTCTTCTTGGCAAAAAGTCTAGGCCTTCATCCTATACTATTATGGAAATGACTTCTATAGGAATGATTTCTTTACATGCCAAGTCATCTCCTAATCTGTTCTCTATCAGATTTCACTTTATATGTAGTGGTCTGTTGACACGTAGAACAGTTTAGCTCTAGAAAGAACTAAGTGTGTTTCAAAAGATCATCATCAAAACCAAAATACTTTAGGGTCCCCAACATCACTCAATTCCAAGGTGAATCATGTGATCAACAGAAAGGATGTAGTTGAAGAAAAATTGAAGAAGACCATGGAAAACATGAGCAAGATCAACAAAAGTCAAGAACGAGCTGGTATGATCATTCACACGCAATGAAGAGGAACATATGGACATGGATATACTAGGAAATCTAGTAAAACCAAATTCATAGCTGAAAGGAAGAACGTACCAGATCAAGTCAAATATCTAAAGAACAAAAATAATCAACCCCAGAAGATGATGTGTAACACCCTAACTCTAATAATAATAAATAAATAAACTAGATCTTTTGTCAAAACCTTTTTAAATGCGGAAAACTCTTTATAATATGTTTATATGTATATCTTATATAATATGAACCATCTAAAAAAAACAGAACACATTTGAAACTAAACCAACATAACAAAACTTTCATTATATATATATATATATCATGATAACATTTCATGATCCAGATCGTATTATATAATTCGACCAAAAACTATAAGATAACGTTTCATAATATTTCCAAAATAAGTACCGAGTATGCATGCATAAAACATAATGTACAAAAACTGATACGTCATTCGACACGCCACGCATCTCCGAACTCAAGTACCTGAAAATGTTTAAAGTGGAGCATGAGCATACAAAGTATACTCAGTGTGGGATCATATGCTAACATTGTCCAAGTTAATAAAACGGTAAGCACATATGGTACCATGACATAACATAACTGATTCGCACTGTGTATAATCAAGGACTGTGACGTCCTGAACCCTATTTACGGGCTCCTGGCGACATAACATAAATATTGCGCAATAACTGAAGTGAGAGCAAAATGAGACAGTTTTAAAACAGCTCGTACTCATCACCAACTGATTTCATAATCACACATACAGCTAAACACATAATATTAAAATGGACAACAATAATCAACTGCATAACTGAGTTAGATCACCACACCTTAACCTTGAACTGAAAATCGAGCACTTAAAATCTCAACAATGTCTTAGTCGCACCGCACCTAGTCGTCACATGATATTAAAGATATCATTTATATTAGAACATATAATTAAATGAATTATTAAATTTTTAATATGTATATATATATACATATATATTTAAGATTGATTTTTAAGTCTTTAAATCTTGATTTAATAAACTAAATATAAGGTTTAAATATTACAAAAAAAAAAAATATTATCATTTATTAATTATGACTTTCTAAGACATACTGTAATCGACATATACATACATCTAGACCAAGGCTTGTTTTTGTTAATACTACTAAGCAATAATCAGTTATTCTTACTAATTAGTGTCTAAATTAATTTTTCCCAACCCACCATTTACGTGAGTTATGCTTTCATTTCCCCCCAAATTATTTCTCTTTACTCCCTCTATTTCTCACTTCCTTTCTCCCTCTCCCAGACTCAGCTCTCTTCCCTCGTCTCTATCTCTCGCTGTCTCTCTGTGGAAAGCTCATCTGAGCTCCATCTCCGGTAAGTTTCTCATCTCTCTCTCTCTTTTTGCCTTTTTCTCTATATCTGTCACAGCCCAATTTCTTAACCCTTTCTTAGTCAAGAGATTAGGCCATGACTTAAGTAATTTGGAAGAAACTCTAACAACTTATGTTTGGTTGCAAAGAAACTCAAATTTACTCTCGCGAAAAACAGGGCAGGGCGGACACCTCGGCTTCGAAAGCTCATAACTTTCTCGTTTGAACTCCGATTTAAGAACCGAAAGAACCGTTGGAAAGGTATCGAAAAGATCTTTGAAATGATACCAAATTCAGAAAATTCGGACTGGTAAAACTCATGGAAATGAGGGTTCAACTGACTGCCCTGTTTCTAGCAAAAACAAAGTTTGCACAATTTTTGAATTTGGAGTTTCAACACATCTAAATATCAACTCAAGCAACCAAGAGATAGAGATAAAACATGATAACTCATAAAGGAAAGTGCTACCATGGATATCAAGGGCTAAACCGATACGAAGGTATCAAATGTTCAAATGACATCAAAACATAGATTCGCAACGGAAGAAGTAGTTGAGCTACATGTATGACGACACATAACTCAACTTACAAACTAGCTCATATCATTCAACACAACAATCTATAGTTCACTGACAGTTCATATGACATAAACAGCTACAGTGTTCAAATCCATCGCCATCTCCAGCTCAACCTGCACGTTAAGAAAACATGCAGGGCGTGAGTACATAAAGCACTCAGTGGACACATGCCAAAACATTTAAATCTTGCTCATAGAGCCATATCATTGACTTGCCATAATCTTTCTTTTCTGAAAATAATGTAACTGAATATGCATAAAATGTGTCTGCAGACATAAATCTGAAATCTGAAATACCATATCTACGCACTTCTTGTGTTGAAAGGTAGGCCTCCCCTTCAACACTATGACCGGCCGATCCGCTCACCGGCTCACGGTCACATATGTGTACACAAACACTTACCGGCAGCTCGTCCGGCATAGGGCCGATATCGTAATTCTCTCGTAGATAGGCAATATGCAATCATGCTTAAAACATAGGCAAGTCAACTTCTTAACATAAAAACATAAAGCATAAACAAATCTTTAGCACGTGCATAGCTTTTGGTTAGAAAGCCCACCTGGACGGTTTATTCTAGCTAAACCGAGGCTTCTTCTCTTTCTTTCTTTTCTTCTTTCGCTTTCTCAACTGAACCTTACATTAATTAAAACATGTAAGGTAAGAAATCTTTCTCTTCTCTATGAAATCATCATTTCATAATCTCATTCTTCTTCTTATATTTTACTTAACTATCCTTTCGTATTCTTATAATCTATTCGGCTATTGCATCCTTCTATTCTAGCATCTCATTATCATTTATCTCATCTATATCATTACTTCACTTCTTTACTTACTAAACTAACAATTTCCAATTTCTACATACTTGGCTAATTCTTATCTTATAACTTCACATTAGCCACCATATTCATTCTTTATCTTAATTACTTCATCACATCTAACAAATATAATCTCTATATACAAGTTTCAACTATGCCCTTCTTCTTGAGAATTTAACATCTTAATGTAAGATGGAGTTTATCTTTAGTTTCTTGATTCAACTATGCCTAACATAGCTCAATGATCTCTAATGAATCATCCCTTAAGCCAAATAGCATTAACATAGACTTAAACTTATAAACTCCATAATCAACTTAATTTTGAAAATTCATTTCCAATGCTTGGAAAATTCTAAATAAATTAATCTAAGCATTATTCATACCATTGAACTCAAATATGATCTCAATTTAAACAAATACAATCAAAATCTTATAGAACAAATAAGCTCCATTTTCGGTCATCGTGAAGAAATTTAGAAAATTGGATTTTTGATCTAATTTCTTGCTCTAATCATGTTTATTGATATTTAATAATACTTATCCATGCTTAATTCAAGCAAATTCATCCAAATTCTAATGATTTAAATTTGGGTTTATGTAGGCAATTTAGGGAAAATTAAATTAACCATCATTTCTTAAGATTCTTTGCATAATCTTACTTAAAGCATGCCTTTCTATCTATTTGCTACAACATAATTAAAATCAAAGCCATATACTAACATGCTATAGGGCATGGAATTCTCATGCTTTAAAAGAGGGAATTCTTCATCATTTTTCAAGCTAAAACATGAAGAAATTGGATATTTACCTTGATTGGATGATTTTCTCACAATTTGGTATAGATTTTTGGCTTAATTCTTGAGATTTGAAGAAAAATTTGTTTAGTGTGTGTAGTGTGTGTGAATAGTGACGAAAATTAGGGTGGAGATGTTGGAAGATGATGATGATCATGAATAGTAGTTGGGAAACATACTTATAAGATAAGTATGAGATTTTTCTAATTTAAATAATTAAATTATCCTCTAGATTTCTCTAGAGCTTCTAGAAACTTCCCGATTCTTCATTTTTCGGGATTTGAGATATTGATACCGGATGACTCGTCTCAACACATGGAATTCACTGGTTCAGACCGTTTATGATTCTGAGTTCGTATGAATAACTTATTCGAGTTTTAAAATACCGAATAAATCTAATTAAATAATTTCTTTCTAAAACGGTATTTTGATAGTGAAATCTTCATAATAATCTCTTCTATATATATCATAAAATCGGGCATAATTTGTAGGTATTACCACAGCTGTTGAATTCTCAAACTGAGTTTTAACTGAAAACTTATTTAATTATTGCCAAAATTGCAATAATAAATTTTTATTCTTTATTTTATCTGTTTTCTAGCTTAATGGAATTTCTAATTCCATTTTTCTATTTTATCTAATAGATAAAAATTTTCTCTTCTGAGGGGTATGCTTCATCTGAATTTATTCTATCTCAACCCCTTTCTTTTATCGCTAATATGGGGTTAATAAATCCCATTTTCTTTCTTAACAGAATGATCGTAATTCTTTCTTCTAAATCATATAATAGATTTCTCAAACTCTTCTTAATCTCATAAATATATTCTCTTAAGGATGCAAAGCCTTTTTAATTCCACAATTAGCAGTTAAGTACTAATTAAAATTTTGAGGGTATTACAATTTCTTTCCCACTTTCGGTTCTCTCTTTCTCGATCTCACTCTCGGTCTCTCTCTTGGCCGAATGGCCAGCAGTTCGAAGCCGCCGAAATCGTCGCCCACTTCGTTACTCCTCCGTGGGAATACAGCAGCACCAACCGAACTCTCTCTCCCCCATTAATTAACCATCGACTCCGACAACAATAAACCTAGCCAGACTTACCCCCACTCAACCAACACACCCAAGATTAAATTTTTATTCTACAGAGATTATTAATTCTATTTCTATATCTCTTTTAATTATTTAATTCTTTTGGTCTAAATTGATAATCTTCTGTTCTTGGTTTCAGATTTATATGTTTTAAAGAACATCGATAGGAATTGAAACTAATTCTCAAAATACCTGAAGGAACTTGAAGACGTACAGTGTTGGAAAGTTTTTGCTTAAGAAATGGATAATTCTCTATGGTTTCAGATAAACTTAAGAATGAGTGAGAATCGTATCTTACTGCATAAGGTTCTCTCCAAGGCGGTGAAATGGAGTATATTCTCTCAGTATATTCTCTCAAAATATCTCATAATATTTATCTAATCCCAAAATATTAATAATAATATCTAAGTAAAATAATTAATGATAATATCTAGTTAAAGTAATTATAAATACTTATTCAACATAATAACACTAGCAATAAGTTCTTAAATTAAAATTTTTATTCACATCTGTTAAACTTAGGCGCGACCTTGACTAAAATAAAAATAAGTTCGAAATAAAATAATTAAATATCATGCGTAAAATTCTTATAAAATCACATAACATATTTAAATAATTTATTGGATTCGGGTTGTTACAACCCTACCCACTTAAAAGAATTTCGTCCTCGAAATTTGTTACTTACTTGGATCTAGATGAGGGTAACGAGCTAAGATTTCTTCTTCACGTTCCCATGTAACTTCATCTGGTCCGTGCCTAGTCCATTGGATTTTAACTAGTGGTATTTCTCGACCTCTCAAAACATGCACCTTTCGATCTAAGATAATGTTTGGCTCCTCTTCATACGTCAAATCATTATTGATTTGAAGATTCTCGTGATGAATGACGTGACTAGGATCGTGCAAGTACTTTCTTAACATCGAGACATGAAATACGTTATGAACAGCTGATAATTGAGGTGTCAAAGCTAAGCGATATGCCACATCTCCTATACGTTCCAAAATTTCAAAAGGTCCTATAAATCGAGGTCTCAACTTTCCTTTCTTTCCGAACCTAAGAACTCCTTTCATTGGTGCGACTTTTAGGAAAACTTTCTCACCCACTTCAAAGTACAACTCACGTCTTCTTCGATCAGCATACGACTTTTGTCGATCCTGAGCCATCTTGATCCTTTCTTTTATCTTTTCCACTACTTCAATTGTTCGTTCAATAATTTCCGGACCTAATATCTTTCTCTCTCCAACTTCGTCCCAATATAATGGAGACCTACACTTTCTACCGTACAAAGCTTCGTAAGGAGCAACACCGATACTCGTCTGGAAACTATTGTTGTAAGCAAACTCAATCAATGGTAGATGAGTTTCCCAATTGCCTCCAATATCCATCACGCAAGTTCGCAGCATATCCTCTAAAATCTAAATAGTTCTTTCAGACTGTCCATCTGTTTGAGGGTGATACGCAGTCGAAAATTTCAGGTTTGTTCCCATCGCTACGTGTAAACTTTTCCAAAACTTAGATGTAAATCTTGGGTCTCTATCAGACACGATAGAAACAGGCACTCCATGTAATCTCACAATCTCCTGAACATATAGTCGAGCAAATTGATCCATTGAGTACATCATTTTTACTGGGAGAAAATGTGCTGACTTAGTAAGTCGATCTACGACTACCCAAATTGCATCATGTCCTTTAATTGTTCTTGGAAGTCGAACAACAAAGTCCATGTTAATGTGCTCCCATTTCCATTCAGGAATTTCTAATGGGTTCAACAATCCTCCGGGTCGTTGATGTTCAGCTTTGACTTGTTGACAAGTCATACATCTTCCAACATATTCTGCTATCGTCCTCTTCATTCCCCTCCACCAGAACGTTCTTCGCAAATCTTGATACATCTTTGTGCTACCAGGATGTGCGGTATAGGTAGTACAGTGTGCTTCATCCAAGATTTCTCTTATTAAATTCTTATCCTTTGGCACACAAATTCTTCCTTCGAACATGAGTGTACCATTACTTGTCACCTTGAATCTCGTGACGTCACTGCTCGTCCCTTGAGTCTTCATCTTTTGTAAGAAGTCATTCGCCTCTTGAGCTTTTCTAATTCGATCTCGTAAAGTGGGTTGAACCACTAACACTGCTAACATAGCTTCCTTAGTGACTGGAGTCACTACTTCGAGTCTCAAATTCTCAAATTCTCTCGTCAACATTTCTTGTTGAGTAATCATTGAAGTAAGTATTCCTTCACCTTTCCTGCTAAGTGCGTCAGCCACCACATTGGCCTTTCCGGGGTGATACTGAATCGAACAATCGTAGTCTTTCACGAGTTCGAGCCATCTTCTTTGGCGCATGTTCAATTCCTTCTGAGTGAAGAAATATTTAAGACTTTTGTGGTCAGTGAAGATCTCACACTTGCCTCCGTACAAATAATGCCTCCAAATTTTCAACGCGTGCACTACCGCAGCTAACTCCAAATCATGTGTGGGGTAGTTATGCTCATGTGTCTTCAATTGTCTTGAAGCATAAGCAACAACCTTCCCTTTTTGCATCAGAACACATCCCAAACCTTGTTTTGATGCATCAGTGTAGATAACATAGTTATCAGATCCGTCAGGAATGGTTAAGACTGGTGCAGTCGTTAACCTTCGTTTTAACTCTTGAAAACTATGTTCACATTTATCGTTCCACTTGAACACAATATTCTTTCTCGTTAGTTGTGTCATTGGACCGGCTATCTTAGAAAATCCCTCAATGAATCTTCTGTAGTAGCCTGCCAACCCTAAGAAACTTCTTACCTCACTAGCATTCTTAGGTGCCTTCCAATTGCTCACAGCTTCAACTTTGGCAGGATCCACTTCAATTCCATTGGCAGTAACCACGTGTCCTAGAAACACGACTCGGTCTAACCAAAATTCACATTTCTTGAATTTAGCATAGAGCTTCTCCCTTCTCAATGTTTCCAACACAATCCTTAGATGTTCTTCATGTTGGTCCTTATCCTTGGAGTAAATCAAAATGTCATCGATAAACACTATGACAAATTTATCCAAATATGGATGAAAAACACGGTTCATTAAATCCATGAACACGGCTGGAGCATTAGTCAAACCAAATGGCATCACTACAAACTCATAGTGGCCATATCTAGTCCGAAAAGCTGTTTTTGAAATATCTCCTTCTTTCACCTTGAGTTGATGATATCCCGATCTCAAGTCTATCTTTGAGAATACTCCTGCTCCTTTCAATTGATCGAACAAATCTTCAATCCTTGGCAATGGATATTTGTTCTTGATCGTGAGTCGGTTCAACTCACGATAGTCGATGCACATTCTCATTGTACCGTCTTTCTTCTTGACGAATAAGACAGGTGCACCCCATGGCGATACGCTCGGTCGAATGAAACCTTGTTCCAAAAGTTCATTCAATTGCATCTTTATCTCTTCTAATTCCTTTGGTGCCATCCTATAAGGTGCTTTTGAGACGGGCGCTGCATCTGGTACTAAATCAATTGTAAACTTAACTTGTCTATCTAGCGGTATCCCAGGTAGATTATCAGGAAAAACGTCTACATAATCACATACAATCGGCACATCCTCGATTGCTAACTCTTCATTCTCCTTGCCAACAATACTCACTAGATAAGCTTGACCACCACTTTTTCTTAAGATCTTCATTGCTTTCATGGCGGAAATCACCATTGGTCCATTTCTTACTTTCGATCCTTTGAAAGTGAAATTTTCTTTTCCAGGAGCGTGAAAGTCAACTATTCTCTCATGACATCTAATCGTTGCGTGATTTTGACTTAACCAATCCATTCCTAAAATCACATCGAAATCATGCATCTCGATTTGGTATAAGTCAGCTTCTAGTTTGACTTTCCTGAAATTCAAAGAAATTCCTCGAGCAATACTATACGTTCTAATGCATTCTCCAGATGGGATACTTATGTTCAAGGCTAAGTTCTCTACATCACATATAATTTTCTTCTTAAGACAAAACTTAGCAGAAATGAACGAATGCGAAGCTCCAGAATCAAATAAAACAACAGCAGACGTATCACAAATCTGTAACGTACCAGTCATGGTATCGTCGTCTTTTGTTGCTTCTTGTTCTCCTAAGGCAAAGATGCGAGCTTTCCCCTTCTTAACTTGTTCCTTGCCCGCTCCTCTGTCTGGTATGTTGTTTCTTTGTCCCCCAGGTGCTCTATTCCTTAAAATTGGACAATTGTAAGTATTGTGTCCTGGCTCTCGGCAGTAAAAACATACCCCCTTGCCCCATTGACATTCTCCATTGTGGTTCCTTCCACATTTTGTGCATTGAGGAGACAGATGAGGAGAACCCTTTCCAAGCATCTTCAACAGCACACCCTGAATTTGAGGAACCAATAGAAGAACCAGAACCTGAGATATCAGAAGAAGAGATGTCCAGTAGAAAGAGATGGATATAAGAACATCATCCTCCAGAACAGATTGTTGGGAACCCATCAGATCGTGTGAAGACCAGAAGAATGCATGGAGAGAGCGCATTACCAAGTTGCTACTTATCTCGTGTTGAATCATCTGATGCTTATGAAGCGTTCAAGATACAGACTGGGTTATTGCTATCCAAGAAGAACTCAACGAGTTCAAAAGAAACCAAGTCTGGTATCTAGTAGACAGACCAAGACACCAGGGAGTGATAGGTGTCAAATGGGTGTTCAAGAACAAACTTGATGAAAATGGTGAGGTTGTCAGAAACAAAACCAGATTAGTTGCAAAAGGATACAGTCAAGAAGAAGGCATTGATTTTGATGAGACATTCGCACAAGTTGCCAGATTGGAAGCAATCAGACTTTTTCTTGCATATGCGGCATACAAGAGATTCAAGGTGTACCAAATGGATGTCAAGAGTGCATTTTTGATTGGTATACTTGAAGAAGAAGTATATGTTGAATAATGACCTAGTTTTGAAGAAGGAAATCCATAACAGAAAGTGTACAGATTAGCCAAAGCTGTCTATGAATTAAAACAAGTACTCAGAGCGTGGTATGAAACGCTATCAATGTTCTTAATGGAGTCAGGATTCAAAAGAGGTTCTGTTGACAAGACACTGTTCATAATCAAAGTCAAAGAATATATCATTTTAGTCCAGCTATACGTTGATGATATCATTTTCGGATCTCAATCTGCTTATTTATGTGATAAGTTTGCTGAACTAATGAAAAACAAATATCAAATGTCCATGATGAGTGAGATGAATTTCTTTCTAGGTTTGCAGGTGAAGCAGTTACCAGATGGTACTTTTGTTCATCAAGCAAAATATATCAATGATCTGATCACCAAATTTGGAGTCAAAGATAGCAAACCTGTCAAGATTCCAATGCAGACCAATGGGAAGATAGATCAAGACCCAGAAGGGAAACCAACAAACATAACTCAATATAGGGGTATCATTGGCTCTCTACTATACTTAACTGCAAGTCGACCTAACATTAGTTTTGCAGTAGGAGTATGTGCTAGATACCAGGCCAACCCTAAGGAGTCCCATATGGAAGCAGCTAAGAAGATACTTAAATATCTCAAAGGAACATCACACATTGTATTATGGTATCCATGTGAGGACAACTTCGAGTTAACAGGCTATTCTGATTCAGACTATGCTGGATGCAAACTAGACAGAAAGTCTAGATCTGGAACGTGTCAGTTTCTTGGGAACTACTTGATTTCTTTGTTCTCAAATAAACAAACATTTGTTGCTACATCAACAATAGAAGCAGAATATATGGCTGTTGGAAGTTGTTGTGCACAGATACTTTGGTTGAAGCAACAACTCAAGGATTATGAGATCGATGTCAAGGAGATACCTATATTCTGTGATAGCTCAAGTTCGATTGGTATAACACATAATCCAGTACTTCATACAAGATGGAAGCATGTGGATGTGAGACATCATTTTATTCGAGATCACGTTGAAAGAAAGCATGTCCAGATTGAGAAGATATATACTGATGTACAGCGTGCTGATATTTTAACAAAAGCATTGCCAGAAGAAAGATTCAAGATGCTATGTGGAAAGCTAAGATTGCTAAACCTAGATGAAAGAACCAAATCAATACCAGATCAATAAATAACAGACCATATAGCAGATTGATGCAACTTAGATCACTAGTTATGGTAGTTCATCAAGTAAAGGAAGACAGACTGTCAACCAGATGGACATTCACCAGAATGAGGAAATCACTAGTATTAGATCACAACTTCACATACCAGATAAATGAAGTTAGTACCAGATTAAAGTGAGAACCAACAGACGAAATCATAAGCAAAGACCAGATCGCTTACATTCTACACGTGTCAGAATTTGAAGAATCTAAGACTTGCCACGTGGAAATTAATTTTTCAATAATGATTACTTAGTCAAGGGGGAATTCGGAAATTTGTATCATTTTTCTGACCTAATTACCGCCCTAACTATAGCCTATAAAGTTATTTTCTGACATGGATTTGCTAAATCTTCCATAATTGTGATGATTAGTACAGTTTTGGGAAATGTGATCGAGGAATATCCTTGCCATATGAGGAATAAGAAAGTTGCAGTGGTTAGGAAGATTTACACGCTCTATCCTACAATCCTAGGAACCAGCGCGTGTATCAAACGCGGCACAAGGCGGCAAAAAGGAAAGCTGAAGCGGGAAAACCTAAAAAGGGAGATTTTCATCCGACCTTCAAATTCTTATAATTTTAATCTTGTCCGTCGATTGTTTTCATATATATATGTATCGTACGTGCATTAAACTGTTCACCTTACACTCTTGATTCACTGAGCACTACTCTTCATTAAGCACTTAAGTTTTTCCCAAATTTCTCAAATTTTCCTCTCGCAAGTTTCCTCAAACCTCTTTGGAGAAATGGCACCACAAACCTCTTTGTTTTTGCAACATGTCGTGAAGGTTCAGAAATTTCTTTCTCCTGAACCATTTGCTGTATTTGAAACCCATGGATTTCGCAAACTGGAAGAAATCTTTGCCATGGTTAAGCGCTACAAAGGTTTACAAATGTTTTTCAATTCCTTAACTTGTTGCATATGTTCTTATTTCTGTGATTTATTATAGAGTCAGTTTCTGGACTCATACTTTGTGTTATGCTCTATTTGATACATATTTATATATTCGTGTCTGGATAACTGTCATATATATTTATAGTAATGTAATATGTAATATATGATGCAAGTATAACTGATGATTGTATGTTATTCGATGTTATATTTCTCTACCTTGTAGGACTTCATAATACCATCACCTCTCACCCAAATATGTACCCGGCGGAACAAGTTGCGACATTCTATCTGACATGGCAAGAAGAGAAGGATGGAAATGAGGCCAATGTGTTGATGCCCATTGGTGATAGGACTAGCAAGACTACCTACAATGTCATTGCCATGATCAATCATGCTTATAGACTAAAGGATGAAGGGATGACTCTCGAAGAAATCACCTCAGGACAGCTTCAGGAAGCTGTGGAGTTGGTTATGGTGATTCCCATTACCTATACATGCAGAATGTTTCAGAGAGCACTACTTCAACCAGGCTACAAGCTGGTGTTTGAGTTCTTACTACGCATCTTCCTAACTCACAGCGGGTCCTATGATCAGGTAACTCCCGAGAAATTCCGGATCTTGACTGTTATTGTGCTTAATCTAAGGGTGAACTGGAGTAGAGTTTTGTTTGACCTTTTGGCTAAGGAAGCCAAGCTCGTGAAATACACCAAAGACACTAGAGGGAATGGTGTATCGGTGGAAGTGTGAAGGAATCTGAGGCATTCCATAAAGATTAGTTTCATGGTAGAAAAATTCTTCAAGGAGAAGGTATGGGAGGATGCCACTGAGTTCAACACCAGGTTCACAATTCCTAAGGACCAACATAAGATAGAGATGTCCTTAGGACTTACACCAGCCTTGTTTAATAAGGTTACTGATGAAGTGCACCATGTTGCACTATTGGAAATGGGTGGTTCAAATCCCATATGGATAACACCAACCAGAACAATGGACAAACAAAAGTAAAATGCACCAAAGGAAAAGGTGCAGAAGGAGAAAATACAGCGCAAACCACCTTCCAAAAGGGCAAGCTCCATTGATACAGATACATCCACCACAACTGATCAAACTAAGCAGAAAAGGCAAAGGTTGAGAAAAGTGCATGAGTCCCCACCACTAACAACAGAGGAACAACAAGAGACAGGCACACATCAACCAGAACAAGATATTCCTCAACCAGATCGAGTAAGCCCATAGCAAGCTGAAGAGGCTCAACAACCAGAAAGCTCCATTCCTCCACAAAGTGAATTTGTTGAACCAGAATCCAGCTTCTATCCTAATCAGGGCAGAGATTTCTCTCCTGCCAGAACAACAACACCCTCACCAGATCGAATGCAAAGGATCAGTGAGGAGGATGAAGAAGAAGAAGAGATAGATGAGGTTGAGGAGAAAAAGAAGCAAGCAAAAGGAGTCATTCACTTGGTGGAAGGTGAGGCAGATCACTCTGTGATTCAAGACTTTCCCGAAATTCACATGCTTCCAGAGAGTCTTGGTGCAGCCAAGAGAGTAAAGTTTTACTTGCTGGTCAAGGACAATGAGTACTACATTTTCGACACTCTGCTCCAGACCAGAATAATGGAAGAACTGAAGAAAGAGGAAGCTACTTTTTTAAGCTTACTGCAAGCAAGCTCTGTTACCGAGGTTCAAACAGAATACCACCAACTTATCTTAGCAAGATGAAACATGAAGCCAGACTGTTGAAGATTGTTGGTCCCGAAAGAGCAAGGTTTGGTGTAT
>JAPKLX010000114.1:966608-990593 GCA_026898415.1 Leonotis leonurus | reverse complement strand
AGAAAGCTTCATACAGAAAGATGGAAAATGTCTCAGACAGAAAGCTGAAGCAAGACAACTTTAACAGAAAGTTAAACCAGCAAGTCTCAGACAGAAAGTGGAGCAAGTCAACTTTAACAGAAAGTTGAACCAGAAAGCTTCAACCAGAAAGATGGAAGATGTCTCGGACAGAAAGTTAAACCAGTGTTCAACCAGAAAAGCACTTCAACCAGAAAGTGTCTAAACCAGTGTTCAACCAGAAAAGCACTTCAACCAGAAAGTGTCTAACCAGTGTTCAACCAGAAAGGCACTAAGACCAGAAAAGACATAACCAGAAGGTTTGAAGCAAAACAGAAAGAGCTGAACCAAACCTGTCAACGATGGTAACAGATCAATAGAGCTATCAAAACCATCAGATGACAATGCCCCTCTCATCATATCTCTTACCACGTAAATATTAAAGTCCATCCATCAAGAATTGGAAAGAGAATGACTGATCGACACGAAGAAGGAAAGTAATCACAGATGATCTGCTACCCATTCATAGAAGATTCAATCAACGACTCTACAAGGAAAGAAGAGATATGATTGATTGGCAATCCAAAAATTAAATCACGCCAATCAACAAACGGCTAGAATTTCAAATTCAGAGCCTATATATGTTTGAAGTTTTAAAGTCTAAAAGAGGAGAATAAGAGCTACATTACAGAAATACATTCAAGAGATTCTTTCTTTCATCAGACAAAAAGCTTCAATCCGTTCGTGATCGTAATCACATCAACCCAACCTCGATTCAAGTCTGTCTTATCGAGAGAAGAAGGAGATCTTTACTAGCTAGTAGTTTTCTAGTGGAATAACGTGAAGATAACCTGTTTACAGTAGTTTTCTGTAAGTTGTAAAGGGACACGACCCTTATTCGTGCATAAGTTTCAATCAAGCCTGTACTTGAAACTTGTGGCTCGTTCTCAGCGAGTATAAATAAGAAGAGTATCCTAGTAGTGGATATCTAATCCAGTTTGGATTAGACCGTGGACGTAGGGGGTTTCCCGAACCACGTAAAAATAACTGTGTTATTTATATTCTGCATTTATATTCAGTTGTTTTTATTCTCTGTCTATCATACTCATTCAATCTGCATTCTTAATCAATCTCCTAAATACTCGATTAAGTTTTCTAAAGGTTTTCTAAACAAGAGCTATCACTGATCCACCATTATTCCGCACTCACTCTACACTCAGAAAGTAATAAGATCACTCTTATTATCTACTAAGTGTTTTCACTAAGAGAGTAATCTGTTTGGACTAAATCAGCTATTGATCTGCATATCGATCTGTTTAGTCACTACCAAGCAATTTCTCGTATAGAATAGCTTGAACTCTCTTATAAATTGTCAAGTAAAACTGAAAAGTTAGTATTTGGTGTATTCCCCCCCCATACACCAAACCTTGCTCTTTCGGGACCAACATATATATATATATATATATATATATATATGCAAGCATGTCTGACATTATATACATACCTATATCATTCACCCGGCTAAGGTCTGCTCTCTTATTGAATGATACCGCAACCTTTACCGACTAGACTATCCAAGTAGATATCGTGCTATGTTGAGTGATATCGTGCTACCATGCATACGGCAAAGTAGATATCCGATCTAGTACACATGATAGCATACATGAGACGACCGATTGTCGAGGCATACTGTATGCGTCTCATCTCCTCTATATCCTCATGTGTCTTAGGACATGTGTCCTGAGAAAGAGTAACTCCATGTCTGAATGGTAAGAATTTTAGAGTCCTGCATACTAAAGTGTCTAAGAACAGTCTCGATGTAGGATTCTTGAGATATGCACAATATTCTCCTCTTACGGTCACGGATGACCTTGATCTTGAGAATGTGTCTGGCTTCTCCCATATCCTTCATATCGAACTGATTGGATAGGTATGTCCTAACGTCTGAAAAACATCTTATTGACACTTCCGATCAAGGGAATGTTGTCTATGTATAGCACTAGGAATACAACTGTCTTTCCCACACACTTCTTGTACACGCAGCTCTCGTCAATGCACTTATCAAAGAAAATGTTTCATGACCGTGAGGCTTGCTTAAGTCTGTTTTGACTAAAATTATTTCGAGTCGCTCGCAATCTTAACGTGGCTGTCTAGCAATGATAAGTCAACCCAAGTCATATTCTCATGGAAGACTTAGCAGAGCAATTCAATTCTTTGTTCATAAACGAAAGTAATTAAAAGGATTGTCGAAGGTTTTAAAACTAGGAAAGGAATATAAATTGGAAAGCAAGTAAAATCTAATCTAATGAAAAGCAACGATAAAACTATCTAAGAAAACGAATAAAGACACGGAAAATATGAGTTTAGATGATCAAAAAGAGGCTAAACAAAGTACATAGATGGACTTCTTAAACTTCCACACCATGTGTTCATTTCCATGAACTGCATGATGGAACCCGTATGAGGGGCTCACTAAAACGCAGGATCCATAGGTTTAATAAATCACATGAATAATTAATTCTTAAATTACATAAGAAAATATAATGAGAAATTATGTAAATCATACTTTCTCCTACGCAAGTCCTCCGCTTATGGAGAAGCGATTTGAATTGCTAGCTATCGAACCGCAATCCACGCCGTTCGAATTTTCTTCTTGAATCTCTACCAAATCCAACCATAGGAACTTCTATCATATTCCCCGCCTACTTACTAGAATATCGTGTGGGTGAATCTATCTAATAATTTAGAGATAAAGAAGATCGAAAATTGGAGTGAAGAGCACTATGTGATTTTCAAAAATTATGAGAATGAATCTCATAGGGCCGGGGCGCCGATTTTCACTTCAGGAAAGAGAAAGTGGCTTCTTCTTATTATCAATTTATAGACATAGTGGGCTAGGATAGGGCTTCTAAGGAGAATGAATTAGATCCAAATAATAGAACCATAATCCCCTCTTTATCTCTTGCAGTTATAATTATAATTAAAATTCAAATTTGAATTATATTAAAATTAATATGGGCTTGGACAAATCTATAATTAGATTAAATTAATTTCCAAGTCTCCTTTTGGGCCCAATTGAATTTAATTAATTGGTTGGCCCAACTTTACACTTAAATTAATTAATTTAAATTAAATTGTCCCCCAATTAATTACTCCATGTAAATGCAATAAATAGCAGTTCTATTATAAATATTTATCGACTCAACTATAGGATAAATATTGAACTCATCTTGATTCATCCGAATTACGAACGTAACCCTTTTGTCATTAATTATTTCCCTCGTTTAAGTTTTCTAAATCCATTAATTAATTGAATTTGCTGATAACTCACAATTAATTAATAAATTTATTCATGAGTGATCCGGTTCAAAACTTCAATATTACTATGGCATAAATTCCCAACCGGCCGGGTTTCTTATGTAATAAACTTTTCTGAATGCCTCACACGGATTTATCAACTCGTGTCACCGAGACGCGATTCTGTACGAGTGACAGTCGAGCACTTCTGGCTAAACCAATGACTACCACCCAAGACATCACTATTTTGAGTTACGAAAAACTTGCAAGCGTTGATGAATCAAAGCAACGTATAATCAACCACCTATACTAATGTCATCGTCACAGATTAAGAAATGTATTAATTTTCAAGACCTCGTTATAAGTATTAGCACGTTAGAACTTATCTCACTGTGAAACCTCTCAATATGTATACGCAAAGCATGTGTATTCGCTTATACATACCGACATCATTCTACTGGCTAAGGTCAACTCTCTCATCGAAATGATGTCGCAGCATCTACTGACTAGACTGTGACTTTATATTACAAAGGAGTCGACTGTGTTACCTTCTGTGATCATCGATCCACCACACAGTTAACTATTGTAAGAAATGGACTTGTCACGCCCCAAATCCCGAGGGACGGCGCACGCGCCAAGGGCATGACTGGGCGGGGATAAAAGAAGCGGTGAAGAAAGGGGTGTTGTGTTCGTGAGCATGATATAAGAGAGTTCTCCTTGAAAATCGGGCAGCATCTCCTCTATAACGTTGACTATGCCGTTTTTACAGACCAAACAGCTAATCAATGCAAAGGCAATGTCTATAATAATGAATCTAAAATGAATCATATGCAATTTGGAGATAATACAGCTCGATTCATGGGAGCGGTAATCCAGAATCCCAAGCGGCCGAATCGTCCAAGATGAAATGAATTGGAGATAATACAGCTCGTCTCGTAGGAACGGTAATCCTGAATCCTTGAAAGGCCGAATCATCCAATAAGAACCGTCGATCAAAGGCAGAGGTTAGTGATCCTAGCTCGCCAAAAGGAGTCACTCACCCAGCTCACCAAGTGTGGTCGGCATTCGCTCGAACACTACACAAGGGGCCAAGGAGTTGAGCGTCCAAGAGGGGCCGACTACTTCTAAGCTCTCCTATGAACGTGTATGCATGGAATGGACAATGATAATATGATAACATGAACCTTTATTAATAATGGCCGATGAGGCCTTCGTGGAATGAGGAAATGATCTTAGAGTTTAAACATATATATTATCACACACATATACGTGGATGATAATTATTTCATAAATATCATAACATACGTGAGCATGGCAGCGGAAATTCTTATGTATAGAACGGTAAACCATTCTCGTGATGAAGAAATCATCATCCCAATAACACCATTACTCAGCCACACACATCATGTTGCTTCCTTAGCCTGTGAAAAATTTTGTAAAACGTGGGGTGAGTACTAGTGCACTCAGTTGGGTTTTTCATAAAACGAAAAACATAGTCTCTGTTCAGTATACTTACCTTAGAAGGTTTTAAAACAAAAATAACTTCTAAGTAAGAAAACAATTTGTGCATAAATTAAACATGACCCGGCATGACGTTACTCTTATATAGGTTATGTCCCGGGCCTTTTACCACCGACGGATCATAAACATTCAGTCAAATAGGGCTCGACGAACTGTACACCCTAACATAGCATGAGTCAAAACCCGATGGTGATCAACCCACCGCAGTAGAGACTAAGTGATCACAGTCCTTAAATCGACGTGTTAGGCCGAATAAGAACCCCCGCCGGTCGATAAGAGCATTAAACAGTCGATACCTTCGTGAAAATTTTTTAACAGAGATCCATGCATTTTTCATTTAGAGAAAAGAGCTTAATAACTCAAAATATGTATATATCCCCAATCTTTCACCATATTCCTCGATTACGAGAAAACCGTAAATCCTTATGAGCTCAAATTTCGGTGCTAGGTACCTGTTAGTCATAGGGAATATATTTTGGCTTTAATTTCCAAAAAGAAACTATAGATAAGTAGTACTAAATTTTTAGGCTCAATATTATTCTTTTTATCACGTAATAAATTAATTTGGCAGCAACCGGGCTTTCAAACGACTTTGGCCAAGAAGGCAAAAATAATCAGTGCAATATTCTTTAGTGAAATATGTAAAGAAATCATGCATGCATGCAACTTCATTTTTACTTCACCTAGAAGTAACGTCGTCATTTCTCGATTTTAAGAAAAACCGTTTGATGAAATTTAGTCCAATTTCTTTTAAAAAATCATATATTGTTTTCTTTACATGCACCATAAATTTTCCCGTAAAAGGATAAACGATTAATAAATTTCCTTTAGAAAAACATAAAAATAGTATTATATATATTTATATATATATATATAATGCATGCAAAAAGTTTACGTAGACGAAAACACATTATGATCATGCCGATATGTAGAATGCATGGCCGTGAACACAAAACCTTAAGGGACCCTAGCCGTCCGAAGAACAGATGACCCCGAATTGGAGTCTTCGGACTCCATCGGGACCCCGACATTGGAGGCGGTGGTGGTCGGTCGTGGTCCCTTCGGGCCATTTCCGGCCATCATCATCCCAAACTCCCTTCGATACTCGAGTTAATGAGAGCTATGCATAGGAGAAAATCGTTTCGAAAAAGGATGTGAAACGAAGAAGAAAATGAGACGTGAAGTTATGATAAAATTTCGGCGACGGCGAGGTCGCTACGGTCGCCCAACGAAGGTGGCTCACCTTTGTTGAGTTCTCGAGCTTCCATTGCCTTACCTCGGCGTATCTCTTTGACTCGACTTGACCACGGAACAAAGCTTCAAGAGCTTGAAAGCTCGACAATGGCGACGGAGGGAGAAAAACGAAATGAAAAGGAAGAAGAAGAAGAAGAAGGTGGGGGCTATTTCGTGGCTTGGTGGAGGAGAAAATAAGCCGACTCCCCCTGCCCTATTTATAGAAATTTCATTTTTTTTATTATTATTATATAATAATATTATATTATTATTAAATGCTTAAAACTCGAAAATTCGTAACTTTTACATACGATCTCCTTTTCGAGCAAACTTAACGTCAATATTTTCCATTTTAAAAACTCTACACAATGACTATAATATTGTTATACTTTCAATCATGCATGAAAAAACTCATTTTTCGAATGAAATGCCTTAACTTTAAAAATAGGTAGCGACTACATTTGAACTCTTTTTTGGGCAAACTCAGTGCCAATATTTTTCTTTTGAAAAACTCTATGCAAGGAGTATAATATGTATGTACTTTCGACTTATGCATGAAAAACTCATTTTTTTAAATAAACATTTTAAAAAGCTTTCCCGGTCTGCCAAATTAACATGGTAGGTCCTAACAGGATCTATGTTTTTCGTAAAATTCTTATTTCATCATACTTAGGTCCCTTAACAGTTAGAACACTTACAAGTATAATTTAGAAATTAGCGGGATATTATAGGACTTGTTTGCAATTTAATATATAATAATAATAATAATAAACAACAAATCAATAATAGAAACATTTATTATCATTAAAATAAAACTGAAAACAAATCTCATACATCGTCTAAGCATAAATCATGCTTTCAGATATACAAACCCTAACAAAAGCTTCCATGGACGACTTGCTTTGGAGCCTTTAACAAACCAGATCGATCTTGATCTGTCCAGATAGATACTCTCATTGTGAAACACTTAGCAGATTTCAAGAGTGATCTTGATTTCTAACACAGCACTGTGTGCGGAATATGGTGGACTTAGTCTGTGCTCTTGTTTAGAAAACCTTTTAAAAGATTTAATCAGATTGATTAATAAATACAATTTGAATGATTATGCTGGTTAGTAGATAAACAACTGATATTAAAATGCAGAAAGTGAATAACACAATTGTTTTTACGTGCTTCGGGAAATCCCCTACGTCCACGGTTCAATCCAAACTGGATTAGATATCCACTACTAGGATACTCTCTTCTTTATACTCGCTAAGAATGAGCCACAAGTTTCAAGCACAATATGGTTGAAACTTATGCACGAATAAGGGTCGTGTCCCTTTACAACATACAGAAAACTACTGTAACTGGATCTCTTCACGCCAATCCACTAGAAAGCTACTAGCTAGTGAAGTTATCCTTCTTTCTTCTCGATAAGACAGACTTGAATCGAGTTGGTGTGATTTTGATCATGAACAACTTAGAACAAGATCTGGTGAGTAGAAATATTCTCAAGTAAATGCTTCGTTGTGTTAGTTGATTTCTGAGCAGAGTAACAACTTGTTGTTCGTAGATGATAGTATCCGTACTCTTCTAGTCTTGGTTCCAAGCTTTTATAGGTGTAGAATTTAAAATTCTAACCGTTGGTCTAGATTGATTTTGAAGTAAATGAGATTTTCCAATCAAGAGATATGAATCCCTGATTTGTCTCTTCTTGCTTTTGGAAATGTTGACCGAATCTTCAATAAATATGGAAAGCAGATCGTTGATAGATGCTTCTTTCCTTCTTAGCATGTTGATTGATTCTCCTTCCAATTTGATCTCCAATAGATATCCTTTCCATCTTCATGAGATATGCTGATGTGGCAAGTAGTCTTGGATTCATCTAAGTGCATCTGGACAAAATGTCAGATGACTGACGTTGATCTGGTACCATCTGGCTCACTTTAGATAGTGATCTTGTAAGAACAGATTAACGACGATCTGGTCAACTATCGATCTGTTCCACAAACAAATGCTCTAAAGCATGGTAGAAGACTTTGTGAGTAATCTTGACTTAATCAGATCGAGTGACCATATTTCAGATCTTCTGCTTGCTTTATTCTGATGTTGATCTGATCCACGAACAAGTAAAAAGGACATAATAACTTCTATAGGATTTAATTCCTTACATTTTAAGTTATTCTCTAAGATCATGTTCTCTATCAGATTCACTTTACACATTAGTGATCTGGTACAGTTTAGAACAGATTAAGACCTAATAAACAGAATAAAATCTAAGTGTGTTTCGAAAGAACATCATCAAAACTTAAATATTGTGGGGTTCCCAACAAAAGGTTTAAATTTGTAGTAGCGCAGTTTCGAGTTCCAGCAGACTCTTGCTGGGTTTGTTAGATTTGGCAAATTTGAAATAATTGTTCTTCATAATTTTTTTTTGAAATTTTAGTATCCAACAACCCTTATTCAAAAGCTCAATTTGTTATTCAAATTCTATTATATTTGTTGAATTTATATTCTTGTTAGATTTGTTAAATTTGTTGAAGGAGCTCAAGATCTTCAAATACAGTCTACAATTTTAATAAATGGACTTGTTTGCAATTCAATATATAAAACAATAATAAGTGACAAACCAATGATAGAAACATTTATTCTCATTAAAGTGCAATTGAAAACAAGTCTTATACATCGTCTAAGCATAAAACATCCTTTGAGGTATACAAACCCTAACAATCTCCCACTTATACTCAAACATGCTTTAGAGTATACAAATATCTGTGTTACATGACATAAGTCTCCCACTTACACATTAGTGATCTGGTACAGTTTAGAACAGATTAAGACCTACCAAACAGAATAAAATCTAAGTGTGTTTCGAAAGAACATCATCAAAACTTAAATATTGTGGGGTTCCCAACAATTTCTCCTTTTTTGATGATGTCGAAACCACACTTCACAAAATTAACCCTAAGTAAAGCATTTAAGCGTGATCTGTTTTTTTTTAAATAACCAGAAGGTTTTAAGAGATTGTTATTAATGTTATAACAATCACAGGCAATAAGATGGTTCTGGACAATGAGACTTTGTCTTCAAAAAATCCACATGTATATATAATAGTTTGAGAACAGGTGGATTACAAGATAATTATCGAAAATAAAAACAACAGATGGATGAAAGATAGAAAAGTCTAAGAGAACCATCTGCCAGCACCTCCCTTCTTCATCTTCTCGCGTTGAGCATCGAAGGTAAGCTGGATACTCTCATAGAGTAATTTGGATCATGATTATCAATCTTATAGCCCTTGATCTTGGCCACTTGATTGATATAATTGACAATATACGTCTTATCTGGTATGCTATTTCCTGGAATAGTTGGACATATTTGTACTCCCGCTCAGGTACCTTAATTTGAATTCTAGCGTCCTTGGCTGCCAACCTAATCCTCTGGATCAAATCCTTCTCAGCAAAATTGTCCATGTATCTGTTGAAATCTTCATCTGGTGTGGATTCTGAATAGATAGGTTCCTTTAGGAAATATCTATTCATAATAAATTCTTGCTTAATAATCTCCCAATCCATCTGGTCTCTCTCTGGTACCCAATTATCCTTGTGCGTCTTCTTCTGTAGAGAGAGGATCCAGGCAGTGAACGACTTCTTTTTTTTTTCTCCTTAATTGAGTGGTGGATTGTGATGATTGCTGTTGTGAACGTTCTGATGAAGTCATTCTATTTTTATTAGTTCCTGGACCAGATCGACAGCAGATTGAAGCGAACAGAAGACCCATCAGAATGGTCACTCGATCAGCTATTACCAGAACACTCAGAAGAGTCTACCATGCCTTGGAGCATACCTTCTGAAGGACCAGATCCCTTGACCAGATCGATGTTCAAGATCGAACCAGATGATATCAATTTAACTATCAGTTAATTGACAAAACATACGCTTTGACCATATTAACTGATGAAGAGTCCCAAACTCATTGCCACATCATTCGTACTATACGCAAAGAAAGAAAAATAGTATCTGTCAACGATCTGCTTTCCATATTTACGAAAGAGTCAGTCAAACTTTCCAAAAGGCAAGAGGAGACAATTTAGGGATTCAATATCTTTGATTGGTAAATCACATTTACTCCAAACCAATCAGGTCCAACGGTTAGAATTTCAAAATTCTATACCTATAAATGCTTGGAACAAAGACTGGAAGATGACAAGAAGTCTACTATCTAAAATCAATAAGCTGTTACTCTGCCTAGAAATCATCACATCCAGTGAAACATTCATTCGAGAAGATTTCTACACACCAGATCGTGTTCTGAGCCGTTCATGATCGAAATCACACCTCCATTCAAGTCTGTCTTATCGAGAAGTAGGAAGGAGATCTTCGCTAGCTAGTAGTTCTCTAGTGGATTTACGTGAAGAGAACCAGTTACATTAGTTTTCTGTAAGTTGTAAAGGGACATGACCCTTATTCGTGCATAAGTTTCAAAACAGATTGTGTTTGAAACTTGTGGCTCGTTCTCAGCGAGTATAAATAAGAAGAGTATCCTAGTAGTAAATATCTAATCCAGTTTGGATTGGACCGTGGACGTAGGGGGTATCCCGAACCATGTAAATAGCTTTGTTATTTACTTTCTGCATTTTAAAACTCAATTGTTTTACTCGCTAATCTGCACACTCATTCAAACTGTATTTTTATTCGATCTGCTAAATCCCTGAATAAGATTTTAAAAGGTTTTCTAAACAAGAGCACTGACTAAGTCCACCATATTCCGCACACAACACTCTGCTAGAAGTCAAGATTACTCCTGATTTCTGCTTAAGTGTTATTCACGTGAGAGTTTCTGTCTGGACAGAACGAGATTGATCTGGTTATCGATCTGATCTGTCACAACTAGCGATCTGGTTTCAGAAGCTTAAATCTCTCTAAGTAATTACTCAAGTAAACTGAAAAGTTTGCACTTGGTGTATTCCCCACCCCATACATCAAACCTTGCTCTTTCGGGACCAATATGGACTTAGTCGGTGCTCTTGTTTAGAAAACCTTTGTAAATCTTAACCGAATATTTTAGCAGATTGAATGGATGTGCTGGTTAGTGAATAAAATAACTGAAATTTAAAATGTAGAAAATAAATAACATAGTTGTTTTTACGTGGTTCGGGAAACCCCCTACGTCCACGGTCCAATCCAAACTGGATTAGATACCCACTACTAGGATACTCTTCTTTTTTATACTCGCTGAGAACGAGCCACAAGTTTCAAGTACAATCTGTTAGAAACTTATGCACAAATAAGGGACGTGTCCTTTTACAACTTACATAATACTATTGTAACTGGATCTCTTCACGTCAATCCACTAGAAAACTACTAGCTAGAGAAGATCTCCTTCTTCTCGATAAGACAGACTTGAATCGAGTTGGTGTGATTTCGATCACGAACGGCTTAGAACACGATCTGGTGAGTAGAAATCTCTTCAAATAGATGCTTCGATGAGTCTGTTGATTTCTGAGCAGAGTAACAGCTTGTTGATCGTTTATAATAGTCTTGTACTCTTCCAGTCTTGGTTCCAAGCTTTTATAGATGTAGAATTTGAAATTCTAACCGTTGGGCTTGACTGGTTTTGAATTAAATGTCGTTACCAATCAAGAGATATGAATCCAAGATTTATCTCTTCTTGTCTTTGGAAAGTTTTGACCGAATCTTTAATAAGTATGGAAAGTAGATCGTTGATAGATGCTTCTTTCGTTATTCGTGCTTTTGATTGATTCTCCTTCCAAATTTGATCTCCTAAAGATAATATTTCCTTCTCCATAAGATCTGCTGATGTGGTAGATTCTCTCCAGTTAATCTGGTTAAACAGGTGAGTACCAGTTAACTGAATCTTATCTGGTATCATCTAGTTTCGAAGTAAACGATCTGGTCACAACCAGATTGATATCGATCTGGTCAAACTGTCGATCTGATCTTCAAGGAATATGCTCCTAAGCATGGCATAGTATTTTGTGAGAGATTTGATAAAAAAAAAAGATCGAGTGACCATATGATGGATCATCTGTTTGCTGGTGGTCTGCTTTTGATCTGGTCCACGAACAAAGGAAAAACAGAATGACTTCTATAAGATGAAATCCTTTACATATCAAGTCATTTTCTAATCTTGACTAAGATCGTGTTCTCTATAGTGATCTGGTACATGTAGAACAAATTGAGACTTAGCAAAACAGAATGAACTCTAAGTATGTTTCGAGAAAACATCATCAAAACTTAAATATTGTGGGGTTCCCAACAGGGTATGGCTCAACTTGGGAATTTATCCAAAGGCCCATGTTCCACTAGCTTTTGAATCTTCCTAAGGTTAATATGTCAAAGTCTTAACTGTCAAAGATATGTATCCTTCAACGAAAGATAAGAAGCTTTTCTCTTCATGTAGTTAGTCGATAAGTTAAAAGTTGAAGTTGAACTTTGTTTAGGTTGTGCATATATAGTATACAAGTTGTTAACCATAGTACCAGAACAGATAAACAAGTCTCTTTTCTTGATAACAACGGAATCATCAAATGATACAAAATATCCATCCAAAATAAATTTAGAAACCGAAACAAGGTTCTTTCTAAAACAAGGTACTAATACAACATCATGTAAAACTAAAACGGTAGAGGCAAACTACAACTCTACGTTTCCCACTGCAACCGCCGCCACTCGTGTAGCGTCGCCCAACGAGATGAAAATCTCCCGGTCTCTAAGTGGTCTGGATCGTAGAAGTGCCTGCGAGTCACAACAAACATGGTCAGTGGCTCCTGTATCTACTACCTATGAATGGGCAGAACTTGTCATATAACATGTTGTTACCGCAAAAGCTGAAGACGTACCTTGACTGCTCACCAACTTCTCAGTTCCTTCCTTTTTCTTTGCCCCATCCATCGCCTTCCTCTTCTTAGCAATCTTCGATACTCTCTTCTTCTTGAGCTTACCCTTTTTAGGGTTGCTAGAAAAAGCCGGAGCCGATACTACCAACGCAGTCTTGGGTTGGGCTTTCATAATAGCCTCCACCACTTGCAGCTCAGCTAGCAGTTCCGTCAACGTGTAATCATTTTTATTCATGATGTAGTTGACCCGGAATGACTCAAAGCTCAACGGTAAGCTTTGTAGAATGATATCTATCTGAGACTCGAACCGATGATCCCACCAAGAGTCTTGATCTCGCTCAAATAGCCTATAATCTTCAGGACATGGTCCTGAACCGATGATCCCTCTGCCATAGAAACATTCATCACATTGGGAATGACCACGTGCTTGGCCAACCGACTCTGTGTACTGAACATCTCATTCAGGCTAAACATGATATTAGCGGATATCTTTATGCTTTCATGCTGATGCTGCAAGGCGTTATTTATGGAAGCCATAATGTAACACCTCGCCATCTTGTTAGCCTTCATCCACTTATCATATTTAGCTCTAGCATTGGCAGATGCATTGTCTAGAGGAACTGGCGGACATGGTTCGTCAAGGACAAACTAAATATCGTCAGCAGTAAGGACAATTTCCAAATTCCTTTTCCAGTGTATATAATTGTCAGTCTCAAGCCGATTCTTTTCAAGAATCGTGGCGATTGGATTGAAAGTCATGCTTAACAGAATTAAGAATAAATCAAATAAACTATCATAAATATATGCTCAAACGCAAATAATCAAAACCTTTAAAGAAAACATTCTTTTGAACAAACTGTTTAAAACCAATCATGCAAGTCACACAGTGTGATCGATTACACAGACAATTTCAAAACGTTTTACTGGTCATGCAACTTAATAGTCAGATGTCGCGCTGTGCTGCTATAACTATCAAATTACACCTAAGCTATTACCATGAGTTTGACACCAAAGAAATTAATTGATTTTAATAAGCTCAAAATGGAGGGGTCATATTGCCACCAATTAAATTCTTACAACCATCTTTAGAGAAGTCTTATCACGTGAACTGGTAAAATGTGATCCCGCCTGGAATCAAAACAAGTTATTTTCAGACCGTCTCATGGAGACCATATGTAATCTTAGCAAATTAAATTAATAAAATGCAATTACAATTATCGCTTAGTCATTTTTAATTTTAAAAAAAAGTTTTTAACATGGACAATAACATATTAAGACATGTCTAAAATCCAGATAAGATCTCCAATAAATTGACATATGAATTTAGACAAGTTCCACATAATAAAGAGAAAATAAAAGTCAAATTAAACAATTAAGCACATAATAAGGTAAATAATTACATCAATTATCCAAAATTAGGATATAACTAACTAATTCCTAAAACTAAGGAATTCAAATTAAATCTTTCATATTCTTCTCTTATAGATGATCTCAAATTCAAATTTCAAATTTAAACCAGGACTTAAAATCCAAAAATTCGAATTTTGAATTCTACAGTCGGGATGGGCTAACCCCGGTCCCGTCTCGCCCGCAGCTGAGGCTGCCGAGACACGCCCAAGGGCTGCCTAAGCCTCACGCACCACTGCTGGGGCTTGCCGAGGCATCCTGTGTGCTGCCGAGGCTTCCCAAAGGGCTGTCGAGGGCCGCGCGCCACGGCTAAGGCACGACTGAAGCCTGCCGAGGCACTCGTGCCCAGGCCGAGAGGCTGCCGAGGGCCAGCGCCTACCTGGGTGAGCCAGCGTGCGCTGGCGCCCACCCTGGCCGCTATGCCACTCGCCCCTCGCGCCAGCAGCGCTGAGGCGTGCCGGGTGCCACGCTATCGCTCCCGTGTCGCCCTCATCCGCACCAGTGCCGGCCCGCCTGCCTAGTGACCGCTAAGGCTGGGCCAGCGCCCGGTGGCGCTGCGTTGCCCTTGCTCCGTTTGCGCGCGCCCGCGTCAACGCCTGCCTGGCACTGTTCTACGGCCTGGACCGCGAGCTGCTCCTCCCGCGTGCTCCGCACGCTCGCGCGCCCGTGCGCCTACCTCGTTGGTGTCACACACCGTGCGCGTGCCCCGCCTGGGCTGCGCCACCCCTACACCTGCCGGGGGGCCCCACAGTGATGCCGTGGCCCGATTCCGGCCTTCGTTTCTCCTCTCGTTCTTTGTCTCTCACTAAATTACATATTTAAATTCAATAAATGGAAAAATAAAATAAATCATAATCTAACACGGTTAACCCCCGTGTGATTACATATTTTAAGCCACAAATCGGGCACCGGAGAACGAAATAAACGAATAACAAGTGAATTAAATCATATAAGCCACGTAATATCATGATATAATGCCAAAAATAAATTTAGCATCCCTAATATCAAATTACGATCATAGACAAATAATTAAAGAATTAAATCCAATTCATATAATAAATTAAAATCCTATTACTGGGGCTCATGAAAACTCATGATCCATAGGTTTAATAAATCACATGAATAATTAATTCTTCAATCACATAGGAAAATATAATGCAGAATTATGTAAATTAAACCTTCTCATACGCAAGTCCTCCGCTTGTGGAGAAACGATTTGAATCGCTAGCTATCGAACCGCAATCCACATCGTTCGAATTTCCTTCTTGAATCTCCACCAAATCCAACCCTATGAACTTCTATCATATTCCCCGCCTACTTACCAGAATATCGTGTGCGCGAATCTATCTAATATTTAAGAGAAAAAGAAGATCGAAAATTGGAGTGAAGAGCACTATGTGATTTTCGAAAATTATGAGAATGAATCTCATAGGGGACGCCGATTTTCACTTCAGGAGATAGAAAGTGGCTTCTTCTTATTCTCTATTTATAGACTTATTGGGCTAGGATAGAGCTTCTGAGGAGAATGAATTAGATCCTAAATAATATAACCATAATCACCTCTTTATCTCTTGCAGTTACAACTATAATTCAAATTCAAATTAGAATTATATTAAAATTAATATGCGCTTGGACAAATCTATAATTAGATTAAATTAATTTCGCAGTCTCCTTTTGGGCCCAACTGAATTTAATTAATTGTCTAGTCCAGCTTTAGACTTAAATTAATTAATTTAAATTAAATTGTCCCCCGATTAATTATTCCATATAAATGCAATAAAAAGCAATTTTATTATTAATATTTATCGACTCCACTATAGGATAAATATTGAACTCATCTTGATTCATTCGAATTACGGACGTAACCCTTTTGTCATTAATTATTTTCCGCATTTGAGATTTTCTAAATCCATTAATTAATTGAGTTTGCTGACAACTCACAATTAATTAATAAATTTATTCATGAGTGATCCGGTTCAGACCTTTAATATTACATATGGAATAAATTCTCAACCGGTCAGGTTTCTTATGCAATAAACCCTTCTGAACGCCTCACGCGGATTTATCAACTCGTGTCACCAAGACGCGATTCTGTACGACTGACAGTCGAGCACTTCTGGCGAAGCCAATGACTACCTCCTAAGACATCACTATTTAGAGTTACAAAAAACTCGCAAGCATTGATGAATCAAAGCAGTGTATAATCAACCGCCTATACTAATGTCATCGTCACAGATTAAGAAATGAATTAATATCCGAGACCTCGTTCTAAGTCTCTTCACGTTAGAAGTTATCTCACTATGAAACCTCTCAATATGTTTACGCAAAGCATGTGTGTCCGCTTATACATACTGACATCATTCTGCAGGCAAAGGTCAGCTCTCGCATCGAAATGATGTCGCAGCCTTTAACGACTACACTGTCTAGACTATGACTTTATATTACAAAGGAGCTGACTGTGTTACCTTCCGTGATCATCAATCCACCACACAATCTACAATTGTAATAAATGGACTTGTTTGCAATTCAATATATAAATCAATGATAAATGACAAACCAATCATAGAAACATTTATTCTGATTAAAGTGCAATTGAAAACAAGTCTGATACATCGTCAAAGCATAAAGCGTGCTTTGAGGTATACAAACCCTAACACTGCATAGCCTTCAGGTTGTTGCATATGGATATTTTCCTCAAGACTTCATTTAAGGAAAACTGTCTTGACTTCCATTTGTCAAACTTCTCAATCCATATGAGTGGCAATTGACAAGAGTATATTAATAAACTTAAGCATAACCACAACCATAAAGGTCTCATCATAATCGATGCCCTCTTTTGGTGTGTATCATTTCGCCACTAGTCTAGCTTTGAAGCCTATTATTTCGAATAAAATTGTTTCGAGTCGCTCGCCATCTAACGAGATCATCTAGCAATGAGAAGTCAACACAAGTCGTATTCTCAAGGAAGACTTAGCAGAGAAATTTAATTCTTTGTTCATTACTAAAGCAAATAAAAGATTGTTTGGAGATTTTAAAGCTAGGCGGAAAATATTAAATACGAAAGAAGATAAATTCTAAACTAATAAAAATAAACAAAGAAACGAATTGCGAATTGAAGAAACGAGTTGTGAATTAAAAAGAGATAATTGATTCCAATCTAAATCAAAACTAGATAGAAATCAATACGAAAGAATTATGAAAGTAAAAGTAACTTGTAATTCGAAATCGGGAAGAACGTAAAATAGAGAAACGAAATAGAAATACGAAATCATAAACAAATAAATGAACTTAATAATAAAATAAAACCTGGAATTGAAAGAGAAAGCAAACGTGGTTCATAAACTTGAATGGAAGAACTCGAATCCATAATGATAAATGGAAAAACAACGAACTTGAATGTTGTAATTGGCTATCCTTCATAATCAAAAAACATAAGCTAAAAATAACTAACTAAGAATCACAAATCTCGACCTTAGAACAATGAGTCGATAGGTACTCGGAATATAAGTGCATAGAATGAGAAAAAAGTGTCTAGAATGAGAAAACGCATCGCCTATTTATAGAGTTCGAGATGATCAGCGGTTTCCTAATGTCAACGACCGCTGATATGGCGAATCGCGGGTGATCCGCTGTGCTGTTGGCCTGCCTGGACAGAGTCATGCACTGGGGTCAGCGGCCGTTGAGGAGCCAGCGGTCACTAACCCTGGTGATAGGCTCCTCGCGCACGTGGCTTGGCCTGGGACACTCAACACCTAATCAGCGGTCTCTTAGAGGTAAGCGGCCAGTGAGTGGTGCTCTCGGCTCTCATCTTCATTCTCTTGTCAGTTTTTGATCTTTTCTAGTCCTGTTTCCAACTTTAGCACTTCTTTTAGCTCTTGATCCTGAAATATAAAATAAAACGTGAATCAAGCCCGAAACATCATGCAAAATGGGAAACTACAAGAATAAAGATGAGGAATATACGAGTTTAGACGACCAAAAAGAGGCTAAACTCACACACAAAATCTTGCTTGTCCTCAAACATAACTCAATCTAAAATATCCCTAGGAAAAATCTAACACGACATGCATTTGTGATAAGACTTCAAATCGTTCCCAAAATCAATCTTTGTATCATCTTGTCATGTCACATAGAGATCATAGAAGTAAGTGGCACACTTAGACTAGATACTCATCAATTCGAACAAAACAAAACAATGATGTAAACGGTAACATCGAGATCACATAACCGGCTAGAGTTTTTATTCATAACTTTATTAGCGTATCTTTCTCTTTTCTTTTTCTTTTCAATATGAGGAATATTAAGGACAATGTTCACCGGGTATGTATTCTGAATATTCTGGTTTTCTTAGTGTGGTTTCTCATACCCATCTCTTTTATAGATTGGAATTTTGATTAAGAGATCGGGGTAGAATCCTTATATACTCATATCTTAACGATCTCACAAAGTTAATTAGAACAATGTCAAGTTATATGGTCATTGTCGTGAGGTGTGAACAATTAGGGGTTCCCTAATGTATCCTCATGCGGTTTCTCGTGCTCATGGTTCCCAGAAGAGCAGAGACCTCTTGACAAATTCATTTTTCATTATTAAACAAGGATACACAATAAGTGGTACTAAACAACTAGCTAGTTGAATCAATCAATTCATACCATCATTTATCACTATTTCAATCATTCTACTAAGATTAAGAATCCGGTCACATGTTCCCCACATTCCTACGTTCATATAACGTTTCACAAAACCAATCAAGTCAAATTGATCAAGGCTTTCATATCATATCATATCGCAAACACATGCCACGACTCGATTCAACCACAAGATATCAAGATAAAGTAACTTAAGAACAATCAAAATTTTGCACAAACAAGACACTAAAATAAAATACGAATGTATGCACTTAAAAGACACCCATCCCCCCAACAAAGATAGAGCAATGCCCTCATTGCAGAAAGTAAAGAGCTATACAGTTGAGATAAAGAAAGACATCCCTGAAGTGCTGCGTTCGGTGCAAAAATGAGAAAAAGAACAACCTTAAAATTAACTAGAAAACAAAGGGAAAAACAAATGTTAGTCAATCACACACTCACACAAAAGGAAATAAGGCAATAAAATGGGAAATAGCGTGGGTTGTCTCCCACAAATCGCTTCTTTTACGTCACTAGCTTGACATAAAATGGGAAATAACATGGGTTGCCTCCCACGAAGCGTTTCTCTTACGTCACAAGTTTGACGAGACAACTCAATCAACCAGGAGTGTAAAGAATGGGGGTTGACTCCACAACTTCGGGCATGGCGTCATTTTCAATATAATATTTTATTCGATGCCAATTTACTCGAAATTACATCTTCCTCTTTTTGGCATTTATTGAATCACCCTTTGATGGTAGAATTTTTCTAACAATGCGTGAGACGATCCATCGAGGTTTGATCGTGTTTGGAAGTGTTCAAAGTCTAGTGTTTGGGCACATGAGGGCCTCCGTGTAGGTCGCTGAAGAGACGGGCCGAGAAGTGGAGTCAGCAGCTGCTAGGTAGTCAGCGACCGCTGGCTCAGGGTGGGGGTGATGTTGGGCGCTAGCGTGGGCTCTGGTACGGGCGCTGGCACGAGGTGTACACTAGGTTAGCGGCCGCTGAGTGTACCGCGGTCGCTAAGTTCCCGCATTCGCTGACCTAACCTTTCGTCAAGTCTTTTTCAGACTGTGAATTTTTTTTTCGTTTCGTATTTTACCCTGGTTTCCTCCTAACTCGGTTACACCTTTCCTTTGAGTGACGCTCTTCTTACTAATAAAATCCTGCAAAGTAGAATTCTCAACCGAAGAATTAGTAACATTTATGTAACAACTATCAATAAAATTTGCGGATGGTGTGGTATGAGTTTCATGTGCAGAAAAAAATATTTCTTCATTAAGGACAAACATTTTAATAGTACTCTTTTTTACATCAATAATAGTATTTGTGGTAGCCACTAAGGGTCTTCCTAGAAGTAGTGTATGCTCAACTCCATTCTCACGCACATCTCCTATCTCAAGGACAACAAAATCCACAGGAACAATTAATCCACTTATTTTAACTAGAACATCTTCAATTATGCCTCTAGGGTGTCTCACAGATCTATCCGCTAATTGCAAGCACATGCAAGTGAGTTTCAGTTTACCTAATCCTAATTGTTAAAATAGAATAAGGCATAAGATTAATTCCAGATCCTAAGTCTAACATGCCAGATGTTGTTTTACCATTCCCTAAAGTGATATCGATAATGAAATTACATGGATCGCGTTGTTTAGGAGGTAAATGTTGCTGCATGATAGTACTTCCCACTTAAGACACTGTGACTAGTTCTTGATCGTCGAATTTCTTCTTCTTTGAGATCAGCTCCTTGAAGAACTTGACATAGGAGGAGATATTCTTAATCACTTTGAGGAGGGGGACATTCACAGTCACCTTGTATAACATCTTATATAGATCTGCGAACTGCTATTCGCTTTTCACATTCCTTAACCCGCTGGGATAAGGAATGGGTGGGACATATGGATTGATCGCCTTATGAAGCTTCTATTTGGATTGTTTTTTCTCCACTTCAAGTGGTGGTCCGTTTTCTTTGTAATATAGATTATCTCTAGGGAGGAACAAGTTTATGAGGATATTGCTGTATCGGTGGGGGATAGAACTGTTGTTGTTGCTGTGGAAACAATTGAGACTGCGGTGAGTGATATTGTTGCTGCTGTTAAATTCGGGGTTGTCCATTGGAAAAATTCAGGAAGTTTTATGCTTCGTGCCCTTGAGCTTGTGGTTTCCACCCCGAGTTTTGTTGATTTCTCCAACCCAAATTTTGTTGAGGAGAGTGAGGCTGGGGTATGAATCCCTGTGCAGCGTAAATCTCAACTTGTCCTTCGGGTGTCATCTCTCCCATTTGCTGGCATCCCTCCACCGTGTGGCCATAATCGCTACAATTTCCGCATAGTTCAGGTGCAACTTGCTGAACAAATGGTAATGGGGGTCGGTTCATCTTCAATTCTTGTAACTCATGATGTATCATCTCCGCCATTTGCTTTTTAAGATTGGGGCTAGCGGTAATTGCACTTGCTTCCACATGTCGAGGTTGAGATGATTTATGCTGGGAACTTGCAGCTAGGGTCTCGAAAATATCATTCAACTCTTCCGCTATCTTAACTGCAATGTTTCATCCTGCAGAACTATCCACCATGAATTGTGTGGTCTGAACCAGACCATCGTAAAAGAACTGGCATAACATCTCCGGTGCCATCAAATGATGGGGACATTGCTGTAGAAGCTCCTGAAACCATCCCCAGGCTTCATGGAATGGCTCGTCGTGGCTTGAGAAAAATTCATTAATTTAGTACGTACCGCTTGAGTTTTATGATGCGGGTAGTACTTCAACATGAATTTTTCGCACGCTGATGCCCAAGTGGTTAGCGATCCGGGTGGAAGAGATAAGAACCAAAATTTAGCCCGATCCTTTAAAGTTTAAGGAAAACAACTTGAGTTATCCTCCATTAGTGAGAGTAGTGGGAAAGTTTACACCACCGTGCAATATTCTCAAATGAACGTCAGAGCATCTTCATTTGGGAATCCATGGTAAGTTGGTAGTAAGGATTGATGGTGCGGTTTCAGCTCGTAATTCCTGACTGCAGTTGACAGGACAATTGTTGAAGTAGTGGTAACGCTAAATTTGAGCCTAGTGAAATTGTCCATGTAGCGCGGTCTATCCTCAGTGGTGTCCTCGGCCATCTTGCACTCAAGGTCGGGTGGCTAAAATCTCACGTTTCTGGTGTACGTTGTCGATGAATGACATCAAATGATTTTTGTACTGCGACGAGCTTGAATACACAACACTAAACGAAAACGTTATACGTACCACAATTTAGAAGAAGGAACTAAACATAATAAATAAAAATAAAAGAAAAGGAATTATGAAAGTAAAAGTAACTTGTAATTCAAAATCGCAAAGAACGTAAAGTAGAGAAACGAAATAGAAATACGAAACCATAAACAAATAAATGAACTCAATAATAAAATCAAACCCATAATTGAAAGCGAAAGCAAACGTGGTTCATAAACTTGAATGGAAGAACTTGATTCCACAATGATGAATGGAAAAACAACGAACTTGAATGTTGTAATTGGCTATCTTTCGTAATCAAAATACTTAAGCTAAAAATAACTAAGAATCACAAATCTCGACCCTAGAATAATGAGTCAAGAGGTACTCTAAATATAAGTGCATAGAATGGGAAAAGTGTCAAGAATGAGAAAACGCATCGCCTATTTATAGAGTTCGAGATGATCAACGATCTCCTAATGTCAGCGACCACTGACATGGAAAAACACGGGTGATCCGCTGTGCTGTTGGCCTGCCTTGACCGAGTCATGCGCTGGGGTCAGCAGCCACTAAGGAGCCATTGGTCGCTGACCCTGGCGCTCGGTTCCTCGCGCGCGCGGCTCAGCTTGGGACACTCGACACCTAGTCAGCGGTCTCCTAGAGCTAAACGGCCACTGAGTGGTTCTATCGACTCTCATCTTTATTCTCTCATCATTTCTCGATCTTTTCTAGTCTCGTTTCTAATTTTAGCACTTATTTTAGCTATTGATCCTATAATATAAAATGATACGTAAATCGAGCCGAAACATCATGCAAAATGGGAAAACTATAAGAATAAAGACGATGAATATATGAGTTTAGACGACCAAAAAGAGGCTAAACAACTTTGATGTTTTCGTCTGGTCCCCGCTTCCGATTGAAGACCCATTTACTCCCAATGGCTTAGTAGCCTTCTGGTAGATCGACTAGCTCGTATACATCCTTGTGTACCATGGACTGCATATTGAACTTCATCGCCTCTTTCCAGAGGTGACAATCATTATCATGGACTGCTTCATTATCTAGGCTTGGGACCGAGTCAGATGACTCTTTCACTCCTATGAATCGATCGGGTTGAAGAACAACCCTACCCTCCCACTACGATGAGGCTCCACTGATGGTGGTACAAGTGTTTGGGTAGGTGCTGGTGGTGTTTGTAATTCTTGTGGATTTGGACAAACTATAGTTCTCATTTCCTCGAGAACTATCTCATTTTTGGGCTTGTGGTTGTTCACGAAATCTTCTTCTAGAAATCAAGCGTGAGAGCTAATCACGATCTTATGGTCTCTAAGACTATAGAACTCTCACCTCTTCGTCTCTCTAGGATATCCTACGAACATACACAAATCAGTACAAGGCACCAGTTTGTCGGCGTCCTTTTCTAGCACGTGTGTTGGACAACCCCACACCTTGAGATGTCTTAGATTGGGATTTTGTTTGTTCCACAGCTCGGTAGGTGTCTTATGGACCGACTTGGATGGAACCATGTTCAATGTTTATACCCCTGTATCTAGGGCATATCCCCAAAATGAATTAGCCAATTCTGTATAACTCATCATAGATCTTATCATCTCCATTGTCGTCTTATTCCGTGTCTCTGCTACACCATTTTTTTGGGGAGTCTCCGGTGTAGTCAACTGGGATTAAATATCTACCTCTGATAAATGATTCAAACACTCAGCAGTAAGGTATTATTGGGAACCCTAAGATTAGTGTTGATGATGGTCTCTCGAAACACACTTAGCTGGTCTTTATGTTTAACCTGTTCCTCGTGTAAAACCAGATCACTATAGATAAAGTGATTTCTGTT
>JAPKLX010000114.1:942836-956608 GCA_026898415.1 Leonotis leonurus | reverse complement strand
ACTGGGAAGTGTCCTGGGTCAGCCTGTCAGTGAGGACAAAGCAGGCTAGGAAAGAAAGTGTTGGTGTGTGGGGCCAGTACGTCAATTCTGATGAAAATCTCTCTGTCTCTAAAGAGTCTGGATCACAGGAACGCATGCGAATCAAAATAAACATGGTCAATGGCTCGAGTATCTACTACCCAAAAATGGGCAAAACTAGCCATCAAACATGTTTCAACTACTAAAGCAACAGACGTATGATGACCGCTCACCGGCTTCTTGCAATGCGGACAATCTGATTTTCAATGTCCTTTCTTGTCGCACGTGAAACACTTTCAAGTTTCATCTTTTTTCTTCTTGGAGATACCGCAAGTTCCTTGCTTCTTTTTGCCAGACTTAGGTAATCCCTTCTTCTTGCCCTCGCCCCATTTGGGGCGAATAGAAATAACCAGAGCTACCATAGTCACCATCGTTTTCTTAGTGCTGGACCTCAAAACTTCCACCGTTTGGAGCTCAGCTAGTAATTTCGTCATTGTGTAATCATTTTTCTTCATGATATAGTTCAGACGGAACGATTCAAAGCTCTCCTGTAAGCTCTGAAGGATGAGAGTCTTCGTGAATCTGACCGCCTAGAGTCTCAATCTCGCCTAAGTATCCCATCATCTTTAGGACGTGGTCCCGAACCGATGATCCCTCTACCATGGTGACGTTCATCACATTGTGAGTGACCAATTGCTTAGCCAATCAACTTTGTATACCGAACATCTTCTGCAGGCTAAACATGATGTCTGAAGTGATCTTTATGGACTCATGATAATGTTGCAGTGTGTTTGACATAGATAACAACATGTAACACCGCGCCATCTAATTCATGTTGACCCACTTCTCATAGTTTGCCTTAGCATCGGCAAAAGCGTTATTTACAAGAATTGGTGGACAAGGCTCATCAGGGACGAACTAGTAGTCAGGACAACGTCCAAATTCCATTTTCAATTAATGTAATTTTTACCCTCGAGTCTATTCTTTTAAAAAATTGAGGCAAATGGGCTGAAAGTCATGCTTACAGAACTTATAAGAAAACAAATAATCTATCATCATAACATGCTCAAACGTAGATAATGGAAAATATTTAAATAAAACAATCATGCATTGAACGTACTGTTAAAAATTATATCATGCAAGCCACACAGTAAGATTGATTACAAGCTGAATTTTAAAATGATTCTTACTGGTCATATAACCCTCATAGAACTCATATGAGGGGTGGTTCGTAAATCGCAGGATCCACAGGTTTAATATATCATATAAACAATTAATTCAATCACATAATACCACATAAAAGAGAATTAAGTAGTGGAATTACTAATCTCCTTAGCTAATCCTTTGCTTGCGGAGAGACGAATTGAGTTGTCAACAACGAACCGCAATCCACTCCAATGAACCTCCTCGATCTCCATCGATCCAACCTTTGAAACTTCTAACCGATTCTCAATCTACAACTTGATTATTGTGTGGGCAATAATCTATTAGGCTTTTAAGAGAAAAGAAGAACGAAAAAAAATAGAATTTTGAACTCTCTAAAATTTTCGAAAATTTAGAGAGATTTTATTTCTCTTGGCCGATTTCTGTAATGTATGGAGCTATAGAAATCAGACCCTTCTCTTATCCCTATTTATAGATATTTTGGGCTAGGTTAGGGTTTCTAAGGTGAACTGATAAGATCCCACATAATAGAACTAAATCTCACTTTTATCTCTCTACAATTCCATCGATTATTCAAATCAATTTGAATTTGAATAATTTAAAATTAATTTGACCAAGTCAAATCCATAAGTTAATTTAATTAATTTACAATTCATTTTGACCCAATTAAATTTAATTAATTGTCTTTGTCAAACTTAGACTTAAATTAATTATTTCATTAAGTTAATTTAACTCTCAAATTAATTACTCTACGGAAATGTAATAAAGTGTAGTTCTATTATATATATTTATCGACTCCACTATAGGATAAATATTGAAATTATCTTCACCCATTCAAATTACAGATGAAACTTTTTTATCATTAATTATTTCTCGCGTTTAAGATTTATTAAATCCATTAATTAATTGAGTTTGCTAACAACTCAAAAATTAATCAATTAATTTATTCTTAAGTGATCCGGTTCAGACTTTGATTATTGCATATGGAATAAATTCCAACAAGTCGGGTTTCTTATGCAAAAAACCTTTATGCACGCCTCACGCAGATTTAATCAACTCGTGTCACCAAGATGCGATTCTGTGCGACTAACAGTCGAGTACTTCTAGTTAAACCAATCACTATTGCCCAAGACATTACTATATGGGGTTATGAAAAACCCGCAAGTATAAATGTATCAAAGAAGCGTATAATGAGTCGTGTATACTAATTTCATCGTCACAGATTAAGAAATAACTAATTTCCGAGACCTCGTTCCAAGCAACAACACATAGAACTTATATCACTATGAAATCTCTCAATATGTATACGCAAAACATGTGTGTCAGCTTATACATACCAGTATCATTATGCGGGCTAAGGTCAGCTCTCGCATCAAATGATACCGCAACCTTTACCAAATGGACTATCCAAGTCTGTCTAAACTGTGAGCTTTGTCCTACAAAGGAGCTGACTGTGTAACCTTTTGTAATATCCCGCTCTTTTATTAGTAGTTTGTATATAACGAAATCCCCATAAATAAAATTTTATTATAAAATTCAAAATATCGATTAGCTAATCGATATTAGTAGCTCTTATTAGTACTTATATAAAAAAAAGCCACATTAGATATCATGTGAGTTTGTCTTGAATAATAGAATTATTCAAAAGGACAATACAAATACATTCTTGAAATGTATAATCGATAATTAGTTCAATTAATAGCTATATGTTAATTAGAACATATGAAATAACTAATTAATTAGAATTATTAAATAAATGTTAATGTTGCAAACAAAGGTCAATGTGAAAAGATTGACAATACCCCAATCAGATAATAATTATATTATTCATAGAAGATTATATATACTTAATTAGTAGTATGTGAATAATTATATATTATCTTATCTTAATCAAGAAGATATATATATATATATGTGTGTGTATATGTATATATATATATATATAGACAGATAGATAGAAAAATAATATTTATTTACATAAGATAAGTAAATAAATAATAAATAAAAACAGTATACTATGTATATATAGTATATAACATTGTCGAGAGAAAGGTATTAATGTATAGTAGGTTACTAAAATACAATCAAATTAGAAAACACTAAAGCCTATACAATGTATAGAGGCCTATAAATATACACTCCAGATTTAGCAGGAAAAAAAAAAGAAGAATAAACAAATCTGCTCAAAAAGATCTTTACAAGATTTTGAAGACATACAGCTGCGAAAACAAATTACAACTCTAGTGTTACTTGTTAATATAATAACAACAGATTTAGAATAACGAAAAGTAAGAAAAAGGAAAAGGAAGTCTGGGAAATAGAGTTCTCAATGGAAGAAGAATATGTGTTGCCATAATTCATTTATGTCCGTGCAAATGAAATTGTAATAAAAGTCAAAAACTATTAAACATTAGAACTGTGCTAGAAACTGTGCTAGTAGCTGAAAAGCTGAGAATAATGCATGTTGAACACGCAAGAAGTATTAATCAAAGCAGCCAGCCTACTCTAAGCATTCTATTCTAAGAAGCCTACTCATTTCCCTATTTATACAATATAGAACTCCTTCAATCAACGCCATAAAGAAAACTCATACTTCAGCAAAACAAACCCTTCGAAAAATAATAGAGAAAGGCAAGGAGAGGTTCTGCAAAAATACTCAGAGCCAAGAATTTCATCCATCTCAAATTCAGAAGATCTAAGGTATATGCATTTCATACTTAAGCTTTGTTCTTTAAGCACTTAGATCAAAACCTTCTTTCATATTTAAATTGTGTTTCAAAAACACAAAACTGAATTTAGAAGAAATATAGACTCTTTACTCCACCGTTATTTTAGAGCTCAATATATGCCAATAACCCAACAAGAATGTGATACTCTGTGTTATAGTTTAAAAGCTTCTAAGTGTACTTAAGTTCAGGATTTAGAGAACTCTAAACAGATGAGACACGAATGATACCAAAGCTTTAGATTTAAAATCATGTTCATTTTAAAATCATGTTCATACATCACTCAGAATACCGAAACATAGCCTATATTAATATTTTCAGATTTCAGAACATAATATATTTATAATTTCAGAATGAGAAACCAACTCACAAGTTGTGAACATTCAGTAATAAAATATAGAACTACCTTAATTCAGGTTATAATCGGCCTTCAGAACCACTTCCATTAGGAGAACCAGAACCAAACAAACTCCAAATCTTTCCCTCGGTCAGAATAAGAGTAACCTGAGATCAGTACAAGAATTTAAAACCAAGAGCTTAAAATTTAAATTTTAGAACCATTTGAGAGAAAAATAAAGAGCTCTATCCAGGATAGAACAATTGAAAGGAATAAACAAGACTGAAAAATTATTCTAACTAATACCCCATCACAATTTCATTCAGTTAACAAACACATAGAACAACAAGTTTAACATGCAGATACAAAGTGAGAGATTAATTTACAGAGACATAAAATTTGAAAAGAAAGAAAGAAGAAGATTAGAACCTGTGATAAGCTTGGCGGCAAGCTCGGACGAGCTCCACCGTGCAGCCGAGAATCAAGAGGAGTTTTGAACCGGGTAGGCTTCAACTTCCTGCAATAAACGAGAGAGACAGATACTTGGAGATAGAAATTGAGAGAATAAATTGTACAAATTCATAAGCTAAATAAAATAAAAATTAGAAATCTAGAAAAGATACAAAAGTTAGAGCCTTACTTGTTCAAGCAATGGCCGGGAACGGCGGGAGGCAACGGGAGTCATTGTGCCGGCTTTGAGTGAGAAATTAGAGCCTAGGGCAGGGGAGAGAAAGAGCAGAGAGATTAGAATTGGAAACTGAAATTTAAGAATTTCAAAGCTAGAAAAACATGAGATAGATGAAAGACATGAGGGTTTACTAGTGAGAGCGACGACGGCTTCAGGGGAGCGCCGACGAGCTTTTGCCGAATAACCGAGAATAGCCGCGAGAGATACAGAGAGACCAAGAGTTAGAAAATTTAAACAGGAGAGTTAGAAATTAAGAAAATATGGTAAGAATTTGAGAAAAATATATATGATATAGAAACTGAAATTATAAAGAAATATAGAAATAGACAAAATGGTATTTTACCTTAGATGAACTCCGGCGACTTAGAGCCGGAGAGCAACCGCGAGAACACCGAGAGAGAGGTAGAGAGATAAGAGAGAGACCGAGAGCAGGGAAGAGTAGAAAGAATTGAGAGATAAAGCGAGATATGGTGGCGAAAGTACCGATGGTGAGGGCGAGATAGAGCGGTGAGAGCGACGAGAGTGATGGTGTGGGAGATAAGAGATTTTGTGTGTTGTCTCTGCTAGAGAGAGTACCGATGGAGAGGAGGAAAGGAGAGAGGGGGAGCGAGTGTGTGTGTATGCTAGGGTTAAGATAATTTAAGATTTAATCATGGGCCGGGTCAATATTAATCTTGTGGGCCGAGTTTTAATTAGTTGTGGGCCGATGTAATAGAAATCAATCGGCCTGAGAATTGTTGAGTGGGCCGAGCCAAACTTATCAGAATGGGCCTATTTGATTAAAATCCTACAAAAATAGTTATAGAAATTTCTAACTACTCAAATATTAATCGAGTAAGAAATTAAAATAATTAATATAATAATTGAATAATATTTCATTTTATTTAGATGAAATAAATTATATACTCACGATGAGTATCTTCTTCGTAATTACGATTAAGGTTTAGTGAAGGAAAAACACTAGACGGTAAAGATTCAGATCTTATTAAGCAAGGAAGCGATTTAGGTAGGCTTTCTTATACAACTAAAATTATGTGTGTTGTATCAGTTATTATTTCGTTTCAAAAAGATTTTGAACTAAAATTATGTGATGTATTGTCTTGCCAAAAATATTTATATTTTGTATGATACATATCTGCTTGAACTATTATAATCGAATTCGGGTCCTAGAGGATTGTTATCTTACTTGGACTAGTGTACACCGCGACCCTGAGTCATCTAAGCGAGTTGGCCGGTCAAGTGTCCGTGGAAGGTGGCCACCTTCCCGACACATAGAAATACAGATATGATTGATTACTCCAGAACTTAGACTGCGCAGTCAAATTTTAGGAATCACAAATGAATTTTGTGAACATAGGCTTCTTTAGAGATAAAATCCCTATGTCTCACTGTGTTTTGGCAATGACAATTATATTAGTACGAATGCGATTTCGGCATGTGTCTACTGAATACTTTTTTACTCAGCCATGCATGTATTTATAAATGTGCAGGTTGAGCTGTGATGTCAAAGGGGAGTGCTCAGCGATGGTTTTTGTCGAACTCAATTAGTAGAAATCTCTTGGGCGTTTACATGTCTTCATACATGTAAATTTAGAAATTGATCCAATTTCCGCTGCAAACACTCAGTTTAGTATTCAGTATTTCTAGACATTATAATCAACGACCTATGTATTTTGTTATGGGTCACTTAGCACCGAAATTCGCGTATGAATTCTTATTTATCGAGACACTTATCATATATTCACCTTCGAGTTAATACTCATTTCTTTATCCATTTCTATATTTCATCCCTGAGTCACGGTTTTACCCATCATTACTATATTTAGTGAAGGTGGGTCATGACACCTTCCGTAATCATGGATCCACTACACAGTCTACAATTATATGAAATGGACTTGTTTGCAATTCAATATATAAAGATAATAAATAACAAACCAATGACAGAAATATTTATTCTCATTGAAATGAAACTGAAAACAAATCTGATACATCATCTAAGCACAACACTTGCTTTAAGGTAGACAAACCCTAACAAACCCAACTGTCAAAGGTTGCACAGTGCTGCCATAACTATCAAATTATACCTGAGCTCGTACTGTGAATACTGACACCAAGGAACATCATTCGATTTTAATAAGCCCACAGCGGAGGGGTTATATTGTCATCGAACAACGTCTTACATAAATCATAAAGAAGTGTTATCACGCGAACTGGTAAGATGTGATCCCGCTTGAAATCAAGACAAATTAATTCACGAAAAGACCAACTCATGGAGACCATATATAATTTTAGCAAATTAAATTAATAAAATGCAATTACAATTATCGCTTAGTCATTTTTAATTAATAAAATATTTTTACAGAATAATAACATATTATGGCAAATAAGATTAAATAAGATCATCCATAATAATAGCATATAAAACCAATCAAAACATATAAGGACACAATATGAAAATTAGGCAATTAAATATGCAACTAAGTATCCAAAATTGGATATGGAAATTGAAACGCCTATAGTCTAGGAATTTAAATCTCCATCGATCTTATCGTCTATCGTTCGTCTCCCATCGCCGTTGTCAAATTGCCACCGCACCCGGATCGGACCTCACCCGAGCTTGAAAAGTCTCAAGGGGTCGAGGGTGGGCCTGGGCTTGCGCTAGGACCTGCCTTGAACCCGGCTCGCTCACAGCCAAGGCTGTCGAGTCATGGTCGATGGCTGCCAAGCTTCGGGATGTTGGCGTGCATTGGCGCACCTACCACACGCCTGTGCCCGCGCGCCACCCACTCAATGCTCGCTGAGGCCTCGACGTTTGTTGAGGGCCAACACGTGTTGACCTAGGCCTTCGGCCTAGGTTGCACGCTACCCCAACAATTGCCTGGCACGTGCCCCGCGCACTCGTGTCGTGTCGCGTCCTCTCCTAGCACTGCTGCAAATTGTGTCGTGCATTGCACCGAGGCCTGTCTGATGCCACCTCACGCTGCACCGCCCTCACCCAGTGCCTGTAGGGGGCTTTGCAACTCGTGTCGCGGCTCGGATCCGGCCTCTGTCTCTCATCTCATTTTTCGCCATCGTTTGTCTTTCGAATCAATTACAAAATTAAATGAAAAAACAACAAAAATTCTAAACTAACACAGTAAACCCCTGTGTGATTACAACTCCGGCCATAAACCATGCCACCGGAAAATGAATAAGAGAGAATATAAATGATGTATTTAAACAAATAGCCAATTAATCACATGCAGAAATTAAATCTTGCAGATCTAATATCACATTAATAACACATGCATATCAAATAGAATTAAATGCTATTTATTCAAAAAATTAGAATCTTGTGACCGGCTGTGATACCAACTGAAGGAACTTGGATGAGTGACTCATAAATTGCAGGATCCACATATCTAATATTTCAAATAAAACATGTCATTTAATACAAACACCACATATGAGAAATTAAATTGCGGAATTAATTTCATACCTTCTCCTTTGCAAATCTCTCGCTTTTGGAGAGACGAATTGAATCGTCGGCTACGAACCGCAATCTACTCCAGATCTAACCATTGAAACTTCTAGCATATGACCTTCATCTACAGTTCGACTATCGTGTGGACAATAACAAGCCGGGGCTTATCAAAAGAGAGGAACAAAAATTTAGGGATTTGAATTCTCTACTTTTTAAAAACTGCAGTATATTTAATACGGCATTGGCTGATTTTTTCAGTTTATTGAAGTGCAAAAATCGGTCACCCCCTCACTATATTAATATGTGTAATTTAGGGCTAGGTTAGTGTTTCGGATATGAATGGACCAGGACCTTCCAATATAAGACCAAGTCCAACTTTATCTCTAATATTTTCTTGTCCAATTAATTGATCAAATCAAATCATAACTTAAATTACTTAATTAATAACTAAGTCAATTTGACCCAATTGATTTGAATTGATTGACTCGGTTAAAACTTGAGTTTAATTAATTAATTGACCAAGTAAATTTTGACTCCAATTAATTAATCAAGGAAATATAATAAAGTATAATCTTACATTAATATTTAATCGACTCCACTATAGGATAATATTGAACTATCATGCGCTCACTCAAATTACAGATGTAATCATCCTTTTAACATTAATTATTTCCCACATTTAAGATTCTTAAATCCATTAAATAATTAATTTAGCTGACAACTCAAAATTAATTAATATATCTATATGTGATTGATTCTGTTCAGACTTTAATTATTATATATGGAATAAATTATAACTGGCCGGGCTACTTATATAATAAATCTATGAACGCCACACCGGGATTTAATCTACTCGAGATTTACCAAGACACGATTCTATGTGACAACAATCAAGTACTTCTCGCTAAACCAATCACTGCTATCCAAAACATTACTGTATAAGGTTACGAAAAATCCGCAAGTGAAAATAAATCAAAGCAGTGCGTAATCAGCCGCGTATATTAATGTCATCATAACAGATTAATAAATAAATAATTTTCGAGACCTCATTCTTAGCAACAACACGAAGAACTTATTTCACTGTGAAACGAAACAATATATATATGTGTGTGTGTGTGTGTGTAGGGGTAGGATTCGGTGAGAACCAAGTCTTATATAGGAACTAAAACCTATACATATTATCTATTATTTTGATGCATTTCACGTATTATCTTTTATATATTAACCAATGCATCATAATTTTAATGCATTATATGTGTAAATTTGATGCACAACAAATATGGACCATAGATTATACAAAGATCAATGGCCCAGATTGATTCTTAGTTCCTATAGAAGGATCAGTTCTCATTTGATCTCTTCCCTATATCTGTGTGCGTGTGTGTGTGTGTGTGTGTGTGTGTATGCAAGCATGTCTAACAACATATACATACCGATATCATTCTGTCGGCTAAGGTCATCTTTCGCATCGAATGATACCACAACATTTACCCACTAGACTGTCCAAGTCTATAGGGACTGTAAACTTTATTCTACAAAGAAGCCAACTGTGTTACCTTTCGTGATCATGGATCCATCACACAGTCTACATTGTAGAAAATGGACTTGTTTGCAATTAAATAATCAATATAAAATAAATCACAAACCAATAATAGAAACATTTATTTTCATTAAATGATATTGAAGACAAGTGTTACAGCGTCTAAGAATTGAGCATGCTTTGAGCTATACAATTCGAATGATACTTGCTTACTTTTTTGATCTTTCCCTTTTGGTATTAGTCCAGCTCGATCGGCAATGTCTGTCATTTTGTAGTTGACCAAGTCGGCATACCATGGCTCGGCAGTGCCTATTACATATTGCTCATCGTCGGGAAATCTTTCATTGAGTGGTGTGTCTTCTTCTTCCCTTAAGATCCTGCTCAAGTGATCAGCCATATGGTTCTGAGCTCCACTTTTGTCCTTCACTTCGATATCAAACTCTTGAAGTAGAAGAATCCATCTTATTAGGTGTGGCTTGGTATCCTTCTTAGCCATGAGATACTTCAAAGCTTCGTGTTCCGTGTGGACCACTATTTTACTCCCGAAGAGATAAGAGTGAAATTTCTCAAAGGTAGATACTACGACAATGAGCTCTTTCTCCGTTGTGGTATAGTTTATCTGGGCTCCGGTGAAGGTCTTCGAAGCATAGTAAATCACATGGCTCTCATTGCCAATCATCTGGCCAAGTACTGCTCCAATTGCATAGCTGCTAGCGTTGGACATCAGCTCAAATGGCATCCCCTATTCGGGTGGTCTGATTAATGGTGCCGAGATCAAGTAATTCTTCAAGATCTGGAATGCATTCTTGCATTCTTTGTTCAAATCCCAATGCACATCATTCTGGAGCATCTTGTTCATTGGTTGGGCTATCTTGGCGAAGTCTTTGACAAAGCGGGGGTAGAAGCATGTGTGGACAAGGAATCCTCGTAGTTGCTTCTCAGTGTTAGGGTATGATAGCTTGGCAATAACCTCCACTTTGGCACGATCAATTCCATTTTCAGAGATGACATGGTCAAACGCGATTCCTCCATCAAGGAAACAAAAGAACTTGTTCCCTGCCAGCCGTTCGAGCATCTGGTCAATGAACTGTAGTGGAAAGTGGTCCTTCCATGTCACATTGTTCAACTTCCTGTATTCTATTCAGACTCATTAGCTTGTCTGCAATCTATTCGTGATCAGCTCCTTATTCTCGTTCTCGATCACTTGTACTCCAGATTTCTTTGGTACAACGTGGATCAGGCTCACCAACTATCATATATGGGGTAGATCATCCCCATCTCAAGGAGTTTGAGAATCTCCTTCTGGACTACTTCCATCATGACTGAGTGGAGCTTTCTTTTTGGATCTCTAACCGGTACTATATCCTGCTCAAGTAGAATATGATGATGGTTTGTCATAGGGTTTATTCCCTTGATGTCGGCTAAAATCCATCCTATATCCTCCTTGTATTTTTAGAGTATATCTTGGATCCTTTCTTCCTTTTCTTATTGTAGCTCGGAGCTAATAATAACTGGTAATGTCTCCTCCTTGCTCAAGTAGATGTACTTATGGTGCTTGGGTAATGTTTTCATCTCCAACTTGGGTGGTTTGACCACATATGATACCAATTGGTTCCCTGTAACTGCAAGTGGCTTTGAAATTTGATCTTCCACTGTTTGGACATATGTCTTTGTGGTCTACTCTTTTGTCTTGCCCTCCTCATTGTCTGTGTATTTGACCTTCTTGGTGCACAGCTCTTTTAGGAACCTTGCACATCTTGGCATAGATGTAAGTGCAGTCACTAGTGGAATGTTGACTTTCATCTTCTGAAATACCTTGAGCAGTTCGTTGATCTCTTCAGCTTCTTTGGTATTGGCCAACCTCATGGGAAAGGGTGGCTTGTTGTAGACGTTATCCTCCAGGGCCTTCTTTGGCGATTTGACTCTAGGTTTGAGCTCTGGTTTCTGTTCTGATTTCTAGACTTGCTCCTCCTCCTCAGCTTATATCTCCTCTGGATCCACCATCTCCTTGGCAAGGTCTACCACTCTTTCAGGTGGAGTTTGTCATTTCTAAGCATCACCTCATTGACCTGTGACTTGGGATTAACCTAGACCTGGGAGGGAAATCCTCTTTGCTTGTTGTCCATCTTGACAATAGTCTGGGTCAAGTTGGAGATCTAGTTGGCTAGTGATTCTAGAGCTCCTCGACTTGTTTTCTTGAACTTCTCAAAGTCGTCGCTGAACTTGTGGTGCTCCTTGGACAAGTTATGAACTATTTCGGAAAGAGTGATTCCTCTTTGATGATTTTGATGTTGAGCTTCAGGTGGAGCTTGTTAGCCGATTTCTCTATATCTCAGGTTCTCATAGTTCCTCCATTCAGGGTTGTACATCTGTGAGTGGGGATCAAATCGTTGCCTTTGGCCTTGGTTTGGGTTTCCTCCGTTTTTGGTATGCCCAAAAACATTGACTTCATCTTCTTCCACTAGAGTGGGGCATTCATAAGTCAAGTGAGTGGTTGCATAGCACAGATAGCACGTCTTGACATTGTTCTTGATAGTGGGTTTCACCATCTCCATCATTTGATTCATGGTGGCACACAGGTCCGAGAGTTCCATCAACTCAACTCATCTCCAGAGGCGTCTACCATGGTTCTAGTCAAGGGGTGTGCATCATCTCATGATTCTTCTGCCATGTCACTCAATAGCTTGAAAGCTTCAGAAAACTACTTGTTCAATATAATCTCCACATGCTGCATTCAAAAATTGTCGCTCGTCAGTCCTCAAGTCCTGGTCGGAGATGTTGTGCTGCGGGCACTTGGCCAACATGAGCTTGAATTTGTTCTAATAGTCATAGAGTAACTCTTTGGCTCCCATCTAGATGGTACTCATTCTTTTCTTAAATTTTGGATTCTCGAGACAGGGTAGTACTTCTCCAGAAACTTCTGCTGCATGACTTGCTAAGTCTTAACATTACCTGCAGGTCAAATGTAAGGCTATTCTCGAGTAGTATCTTGAAGTGAAAAAGGAAATGATATCAGTCGGATATACTCCTTTTTTGCAGCATTATCGGTCCTGATTGTTCCATAAGACATCTCAAAGTCATGCAGATGGCTATGCGGATCTTCTCCTGGCAGATCACTGAACTTGGGCAAGATCTAAATAAAAGAATTCCTAAGTTCTCAGAATGCCCAAAGGTTTGGGATTGTTGTTATTGGGGACAATCATCTCCCTGAGTGTTGGGAACCCTATAGATTTTAGTGTTGATGATGGTATCTCGAAACACACTTAGCTTAGCACTAACCTGTTCCGCGTGTAAAAACCAGATCACTATAGATTAAGTGATTTCTGTTTCGGAACAGATTAGGAGATGACTTAAAATGTAAAGGAGATGTTCCTATAGAAGTCATTCTCAACTTAGAATAGGATGAAGGTCAAGATTTCACGCCCAAAGGAATCGATCTGCTGTAACAGACAGCGACCAGATCGATGACCAGATCGATGCCTACAGTGATGAACCAGAGCGATTGAGTCATCAAGTCATTAGCTGACATCATCCTACACATCATATACACTTGCCACGTCAAGATCAAGGTCCATCCAACAGGGTTTGGAAAGAAGATCTACGACTTAATCATATAAGGAAAGAGACCGTTAACAATCTGATTTCCATAAATCAAAGATTGAGTCAACCTTTCCCATATGGCAAGAACAGATATGATGGAAACCATTGATTGGCAATATACCATCTATCTCACGCCAATCAACAACGGCCAGAATTTAAAATTCAAAGCCTATATAGTTGAAGACAACGATCTGGAAATACACAGAGAATACACGCGAGCTATACTGCAATTATCC
>JAPKLX010000114.1:813118-932836 GCA_026898415.1 Leonotis leonurus | reverse complement strand
CCCCCCCCCCCATACACCAAACCTTGCTCATTCGGGACCAACACTGAGTGTCTGCTCTGGAGGTGCATTCCTGTTTGCATTTTCGTTTCCATTTTCCTCCGCCATTCTTGCTGCTTGACGGGTTTCTCGCTCAAGTTGTGCTTGTCTCCTTAGTCTATCTCTCGTTCGCCTAATGTTTTTCTCTATCTCTAGATCAAACCAAACATCACCGAGTTCTCCTTCAGGGTTGATTGAAGCATACAACATTGACAAGACCTAAGTCAAGGTGAGAGAGATTCTGGAATGCGCAACTCCCCGTCAACGGCGCCAATCTGATGGAGCTCATTCGTTATCACTCCAGTCAAGATAAATTTATAATATATATCCTTATACTAAGATCCACTAGTAGCAAGTACAGAGTCGATCTCACAATGAGTTGGTGAAGTTCTCTTTTGATGTCACTTTGGGGGATTTTGAATCTGGTTCATGACTTGGGCAAGAACTCGTAACCAAGCAGAAAGTAAATATTGAAAAAGAAAATAATTGAAAAGAAAACAACAAAGATAATAAAGAAAAAATATTGACTTGAAATTGATTCATTAAGTCTTGACTTGTCTGATTATTAGTACAAAGATATTCATCGTATTCACATGTCCTTGGTTAAAGGCGAGTGTAAGTCTGGGGTTTCTCTCCTACCAGCAAACACATCTGTCGGGCAACACCCTTTTTAATAGTCATGTAGCCGCCGAAGCCCTGCCCAGCACACCTTTTTGGCCCAGAAGATGAGAGTTACCCACTCCTTCACCCCTTGCCCATGCTTTCTCTCAAGCTAAGTGTACTCTAGTGTACCCAATTGGACATTAACGGAGAAGCTACCACAGACACTCCACACTTTTCAGGTGTCTGGTCCATGGCATCTCCATCCATATCATCATACTGATCCCTCTGACTGGTAAGGTGAAAATCACTTGACCCTTTGGGCTTCAAGTACTCAATTGTAACCTCACCTTGCCCAAGATGCTACCGACTGAATAACATTAAGGGCTCAATCAAGTTGTATAAAATCAGATCTAGTGCTTTAGTATCATATCAATATTGTTATAAGTTCATTTAGACCTCTCAAGACTTTTAAGCATCAACTCAACTCATCGTTCCTAAGTAAATTAATTAAACCTAGCTACGCATGCTTAAAGTAAATAACACAAAATAAATAAAAACATATTTGAATTAAAGTACAGAAAAGTAGTGTCAACAAAAGTACATCTTGTTGGTCCCGAAACGGAAATACATCTTGGCACGACCAACCTTGATCAAGGCCATAAAAATGTAAGTGGAAACTTAAAGGTTCCCGTAAGACTTGTTTTCTTCCTCCCAATCATTCATGAGAAAATAAACATGTCCTAGACTAAGGAAAATAAAGCAGTGGTCGGCTGGAAGTGTTGTACACTTCTCTTTTTGTTCTCGTTTATCCCTCTTGCATGCACCGCGCTGGCCTACGGCCTGGGAATGAATATATAGGGGGTTTGAATGGGTCTGGGCCGTTTCTAATGGCGGCTTGACATGTCCAAGGTTGTTGGTGGTACCTTCATTCTTTGGAGGATCTGCCCTGGTATAGGAGATACTCACAATCTTCCAGATTTTTGATAAAAGGAAAGGGAAATCTCTTTTCCTAATGCACGCAGGGAAAGTCTTGGACGCCAGTTCTTTGCATCTTCTCTTTTGTCTGCAGTGCCACCATCTGCTACCTCCTTCTCCTTCCTCTTGACCATGGTGCTTCCCAAGTTTGACTCCAATAATTGAAGTATAATCTTGTGCGGTACTTTAGCTCAAACTTCAGCTTATCCAAGGTACTTTGCGCATAAGCTTGCCTCTCTCACATTATGATATCCAACTCGACCTACAACCTGCCACCAATACTTGTGTCCTCCCAGACACGACTCGACACAAAATAAAGGAAAAAAACTCTATCTAGACCTAAAACAAGACACGAAAGAGCTCATCAATTATTTAAGTTGATAAATAATTGAAATAAGTGTTACGCAAAGTATTATCTCGTGAATAATTTACCAACAATTATTTTTTTATCTCTATAAATTATTTCGTGAGAAAATAATCTAGTGGTACTAAGTATTTGACCAACAATAAACTTTTATTTGGGAGAAACTGCAATTTTATAAATTTAATAATGATAATTTTTATGTATGGAGGATTATCTCGGTGGTTTAAAATAACTATTTACAAATTATTACAAATAATTATGTTATATATACGGGAGATCTCGACTGATGAAAAAAATGCATATCATGTGTAATTGTTTTAACGTAGGTGTTCTTAAGTCTAGGAATTCATGTTTATTCGATTCAATAATTTAATATTTTAGCATTCATTCTCCTTCTAAACATGCGCACTAATATTATTAAATTATTAAAATTTAAATATTAATATTTTTAATCGTCGTAATTATATAAGAAGTTCGGCCGGCTGAAATTTATTTCATATATAATAAAAGTGTGAATCAAATCACTCATGCATAAATATATTGATTATTATAAGTTGTCAGCAAGCTTTAATTAATTAATAGATATTGAATCTTAAACGCGAAAAATAATTTATTAAAAAAGTAGTTATCATATATGTAATGCCCCGTCTTTTTACTCCCGATTAAATTAGCAAATCTCTCGAATGTTACAGAACTTGTACTCAAATTTCGCGACCAAGTCCCGAGAGCTTATGTGTAATAAAATCATTAGTAGTAATTGATGATTTTTAATAAAGATGAACACAAATATTAAGAAGACAACCCTTATTAGTAATTGGTGAACTACTAATGTGATCAATGTAAGCACTAATAGAAGTTTAATTAATGCAGTTACTAGTGGCGACTAAATTATGATTCAGAATCAAAGATAATTAATTAGTTCGGATGATTAATCTATAATTATCAATTTAATTAGATTAAATCAATTTCACCCTTGAGACTCTTGCAGGAACACTCATGTATGTAACTGGGTGAGAGGAACAATGTAGATATGTGTCTACATGCACTCTAATTAAGAAATAAAGATTTCATATATTAGATATTTCCAAACAAGATAGAGATAAATAGATGGGTAGAGATGCCGTACATATAATATATATAAACAAGCAGGACAACTGTAAATGTACTATTAATTATAGATACATGTCATGTAGGAGCAAAATCAAATCTGGGAAGGACAAATTACAGATTTAATATAAAAAGAAACCTGCACACAAATATTCCATTTTGAGATGAAAACAAACTAACAAACTAAGGAGGAAATAGACTATAGGATAAGAATGGAAATAATGGGGAGAAGCATGGCTCGAGCAGAGGGAATATGGAGGGCCCAACTGTCCTCTCCTCTCTACTTCCTGCAACCATGCAAAAAAAAAAAGGAGAGTGTTAGGAGCAAGGTTCATAAGTCACACTGTAAAGCTACAAAAGTAGAAAAATGGAAGTACGTGGGATTTTGTATACTGAACTACTACATATAAATGTCTGCCATTACAGACCTAGATTTATGCAAGAAAGGAGAATAGGTAGGGGGCAGTTGAACCTGCAACACCTCTGCAGGTTCACTCCAAAGTGGAGAAACCAGGCTGCCACCTTCTACCTGCAACAAAAGACAAGAGATACATAGTGAATAGCTATGTAGGCCTGGATAAGGGCTGTAATAGAATAAGAAAAATCTGCCTAAGTAGAATGGAACAAAATAGAAGAAACCATGCAAAAGATGAAATTTTACACCTGAGGAAAGAAAAGAAAAAATAAGAGATAGCTAAGGGAGGAAGAGAGCTGACCTACATCGATGCAAACTCTCCTCCCTCCTATCTGTTGAAATCAGCCCTCTCCTCCTCTAGAAGGCACCTGCAACAAGAAGACAAATAGAGATCAAAAAATTCAAAGAGGTGAGGGAGAACCCACTGGAATGAACTTTCCACCCCAACCTCAGAAGTAACTCCTATAAATAGTAGCCCTTCTACCTTTAGACAAGTTTTACAAGTCACAGACTCACTCAAACGATATTTAGCACACTTAGAACATTTGGAGAAGGAAGAGGAGATCTAGGAGAGGTGCAGCCCAGCTCTGATCCATATAGAAATCGCCTAAGGACACAACTCAAAGAGAATCGAGGAAGAGAAGTGTAATGACCCGCTCTTTTAACCCCGATCTAATTCATAATAATTGCTCGAATTAGATGCCTTTGCGATTTAATTTACTTAAACAATATTTGTGAGGTGGATTAATAGTAGTTTTGTGTTATGAAAATTTTGCAAATAAGATTTTACCGAATAGATGAACCCGATCCGAGATGACTAAAAATTATATATTAGTAGAAAACTATTATTTTCTCGTTGATTAGTTAATGTAACAAATGAGGCATATAGGATGAATTAGTAGTGGGTTTATAACTAGAGTTTAATATTTAGATTTTATTATTAAATATGCATGATGAAAAGTATGGGGCAATTAGAATACAGATTTCATAATTTAACACTATTAGATATACAAGTGATTGAAGAAATAATTAATCTCCTATGGGAACCATAGTACACGGCTATCTTGGGGCTGTAAGCATAAAGTCAACCCAAGCTTATTCAAAATAGTAAACAAATCAATAGCTAAAGCACCTAGCAAGTACTATATGGTGTCTAATAGGCATAGGAAAACAAGGACACCAGCTAGCAGGACAACCTTGCCCTCTCCCCAAAGCTCTACCAAAGGAAAATAAGGAAAAGCTGCAACATAAGACAAAAGAGAAGTATTAGGGAAGATCCTCGGTGAATAGGGTATATCAAAGGATGAAGTATAGAGATCTTCTTGAAATAGAATAAAACAAGAGAGTTGTAGTAGTCAGAAAAAGGGAACAGCACATCTAAGTGAAACAAAGGAAAGAGAGGAGAGGAAAGATTGGCCCTGCCCGATGCAGCACGCTCTCCTACATGCTGCCAATCTCAAAGCTTGTTCTTAGGGTGTCAGGACCTGCAATATAATAACAAAGAAAAAGAAAAGAGGAAAGATATTATAGAGTAAGCACTGGACTCGATGTAGATAGATAAATGTACAAGAGGAAGCAAGAAATCATGTTGCCAACTCTGCCAAAAAGAAGATCTTCTCTGCATATAGAAAAATATATTCACCTACACATGGAAAAGATAGGTCAGTGCATGTAGGGTCATAATTCAAATAAATGAAAATTTTAGAATTTTAGAATTTCAGTATTTTAGTTGGATTAAGATTAAGAATAAGGAAGTAAGAAATGCCTTCAAACAAAAAAAAACAAAAAGGAGAAGGGAAAGCTACCGAGTGGCATGCATCTCTATCAAATCACCTGCACCAAAAGTAAAGGCTACTGTATCCATAGTAAAATCCTTCAAAATTCTTTACATTAGAGAGACCTAAGAGCTAAAAATAAGGACTAGGAAGGACAGCTATACTCGACTAAATCACTCCCAAATCAAATGATGCATGCATCCTAGACACTACTATTAATACTATATATACTAGACACTCCTTCAAACCAAATAAAAACACTTAGAAGAAAATTGAAGGAGGTAGAGGGAAGCTCCAGGAGAGAAGCTCTGCCCAAAATTTCAAAGAAGGATAGAAGTCCCTTAAGGTATGCTAGTTCTACCCTTTAAGACTCTCTAAATATTATTATTGAGTTTAGGTAGCAGTTTGAACATTTCTATATAATTAAAAAAAAAACTCATAACACATTATCTCCACATCAACCGCTAGAAAGCACAATATACTCAAGCACATAGAACATGATACTTAACTTGAGGAACTTTTCATTTAGAGAAACAAACATATACATTACCAGAACATACGATTTCGCTCCTACCAAGGCTTTAGAAACTGCTAGAATATGAACAAGCTTTGGAACATAATTTACAGTATGTAAAAATACTACAGAACCACCCCATTAAGTAAACCAAAACCATATATTACAGCAAGCATGAAATCTGGGTAATGCTAAACAAATTTGGGTTCAACCAACATCATATATTTAATTCTGAATGAATATAGACTAAAATATGTGTGCATAGAAATATACTTTCCTGGACCACCCAACCGAGAACCTCCAGATCCCACGTTCTTAGACCCTCTCTCATCTAGAACATAGGAAGAAGTTAGTAAAAGAAATAAATAAAAATAATTCAGAAACCAAAGGAAGGAATTAAATTATGAGGTGATAAGAACATTTCATAATGCTTAGTTCAAGAACACTTTCTAGACAAGAACATTTCAGAAATTTAATAAGAAGTAAGAAGAAGAGGGTGAGAGGCGGGGCAAGAAACTGCCCCAGTGGACTGTCGCCTTGCTGTCGAACAGGGCGCCGGGAAGGGTTGCTACATGGGTGCATTGAAATTGGAAATGAGGGAGTTCAAGAGGGCTCCGGAGGAAGAAAGACATCGGCACTAGAGAATTAGGGAGATTGTAGAATTTTTGAAAGCAATTAAAATTGAACATGCAGTAACGCAAAGATTTGGAATTTAAATACAGAATATAGAAAGGAATTTAAAATGCAGAAATTGAGAAAAATATAAAAGAGAATTTGAAATTGGAGGTCTACCTTTTGAGAGGCAACTGACGGCACCATATCAACCAAGAACGTCGGCGAGTCTGCCGTTGCTGCTTCCATTGTGAGCAGCCGCAAGAGACCGAGAGCTGGGCGAGATAGAGAGGGTAGAGGGGTGCCGCGAGAACACCGAGGAAGAGCAGAGAGAATCGAGAGAATGAGGGTCCAGTAGAAGAGAAATCAAGAGAGAATTTTAGAAGAAATACTTAGGATTAAAGATTTGAAATCTAAAACTATAAATCTGGAAATGGATAGAGGAAGAGAAACCTTACCTTTGGGGAGGAGCTCCGGCGAGATTCTATCGCCGGAGCAGAGATTGCCGGCTGGAGTCTTGAACGGAGAAGGACATCGGCGAGGGAGAGGAGCCCACCTCCAGTGCTGACGCGCAGTCGCGGGACGACGCCGTGAGAGAGGGAGAGTAGTCGGTGGCGACGCTGAGACGGGGAAAGGAGAGAGGACGTAGCCGGGAGAACTCGACGGAGATGGCGAGAAGAGAGAAAGATGAGTGTGTGGGTGCGTGGGTGTTGTGTTGTGCGGCTGAGGTCTAGAGGAGAATAGGGTTCCTCCTCTTTTGTTCAAGTCTAAGTCTAGGGGTGTGAAACATCTAGAACACGGGCCGGGTATGGGCCGAGTTAATGGGTCAATTATCAATTTTGCTGGACTCCATGAAATAAAAGGATGGTTGGGCCTAAGTTAGATAAATTTATGGGCCGGGATTTATTTTATGTGGGCCGAGATAGATAGAAGGGTGGGCCAAAATAATAAATCAACTGGGCCGAATCAATTTAATTAGCCTGGGCCTAGAAATTATTTGAGTTGGGTTAGAATTAATAAAATACTAATGGACTAATGTAAATTCTAATAGATCAAGACTTAGATTAATTTGGACTATATCCAAGTGTAGAATAGTACTATTGACCTTAAAGAGATTATTTATTTAACTAGAATTTAATCATAGTAGTGATTAAATTATAAACCATACTTAAAGTGTATTAACTTACAATAATTTATTTAAATATTTTGACTTAAGAATCAAAATATTCAATTAGAATTCAATTATTCTATTACCCACTAATTATTTACTTGGGTAGAAGAATGAGAATATAGTAAAATCATAGCTTGTTGGGTAGAAGAATGAGAATATAGTACAATCATAGCTTGATTTAAGAAATTAATGACACCTTTAGATTAAGATACTCGAATATTAGTCGAGTTAAAACTCGAGATTAATTCTTGAAATAATAAGGATAAAATTTCCTTTAAAAATATAAATTAGTATGTATAGTCAATTCGAATATCTCACCCCGTAATCTAATTGAAGGTTAAATACGGAATTGAGAGTCCGAGTTCAAGAAGAGGAGGCAACTCAGGTAGGCTTTCTGTCATATACATCGAGTGTAGGCTTTCTTACACTATAAAATATGTGTGATATTAGTTTATGTATTTTTCTTTTCAAAAAGCTTTTGAATTGAAAATGTCTTTCAAGTATTTTCTGTCATAAATGTTTATGATTTTTGTGAGATACCTATCTGCCAATGAAGTTAAAAGAATCGAATTCGGGTCTCAGTGAGATAACTATCCTACTAGGACTAGTGTACACAAAGTAACCGTGAGTCATCGAGCGGGTTGGCCGGTTAAAGTGATCGTGAGTCATCGAGCGGGTTGGCCGGTCAAGGTGTTCGTGGAAGGTGGCCACCTTCCCGACCCAAAGAAGAAAAAGAAGTTCCAGATATGGTAGATTACTAAAGAACTTAGATCGATCGAACTTTAAGAATTCACAAAAAGGATTTTAGTGAACATAGGTTCTTTAGAGACAAAATCCCTATGTTTCACTTGCAATGGCATGACAATTATATATGTATGAGTGCGATTTTGGCATGTGTCTACTGAGTAAAATTTGTACTCAGCCCTGCATATATTTATAAATGTGCAGGTTGAGCAATGATGGAGGAGTGGTGCTACGTTCAGGCTTTTGTCGATCTCTTATTAGTTGACTCTTGGGGGTTCTACATGTCTTCATACATGTAGAGCTTTTATTGATCCGAGTAACATTCCGCTGCTAGATTGAGTTCATTATGTATTACACTCAGGACTTCAGTTTCTTCATACTACGTTGTTATGTATCGAGCCTTAGACTCAAGTCCTTTTATGTTAATCATGTACGATGAATTATTCGACTCATTATGAGATTGTTGTTCAAGTTTCATCCTTGCTTCCTTACCCTATTTCTATCCCGAATTCTGTAATCCCTTCCAAAGTCACGGTTTCCCCGACTTTACTATCTTTAGTAGAGTGCGGGCGTGACAAGAAGAAACCTGCCCTAATCCAGGCCAAGAATTCCCCAACCCTTAAGGTAAGATTTCAACACAAGAAACCTCAACAACAACCTCTATAGTTCAGGCTTGGCTTAGTTAAAGAACACAACATGCTTAGCAATTCATGTTAGGCTCTATCATCATACACTGAACTTATTAGATCTATAGCTCTCTTACTTGAGAATTTAGAACATAAGGTGTTATTAAAACACGTGTTGAACATTAGCAAAACTTCATAGATCACTGACTTCAATCACCAACATCATATAAAACTACAGTTATAATTCAAGATTCAGAACTTACACTAGACTGAATACTTAAATACAGAACCTCAGCATGTATTAGAAAGTAAATTCAGATTTCAAAACCAACTAGCAAATCATGGTAGTTAAGTAAAAATTTTCTAGACCTCAACCTTCAAGGAACTTGAATTCCCATTAAGTCCTCAGAAAAGATTAAACATGCAAATTACAAAAAATTCAGGAATAGAAAATTTACAAATCTACATCCAAACAAAAAGTACATAAGTAATTAAATGGAACACTTAGCTTAACATTTGGATTGTCTCGGTGAGGAAGGGACCAGCAGAACACCAATCCAAACCAAACCACTATAGCCCTGTTTCCACCCATTCCACACCAAACCAAGCTTCCTCCAATACCAAAACACATAATCTTATCAGAAAGGAAGAAAACCAATCTGAAATGTTAAAATTTTCTTCCAGAATCCTCCATCAATTTATGATTTAGAAACATTAAAACATGCAATAAAAGATAGAAAAGAGCAGATTTTTATGTTAGCTAGTCGATGGCAAGCCTGGGAACCGAGCCCCCACCACTGGCCAAACAGGCAGAACGCCTCCCACCAAGCCAAAACACGATGGAGCTTCACCAGAGCTCCACCAGGAGCTTAAGGAAGAACCACCCTAACTCAAACTCCTCCACCCAAGTAAAACAGGTTAGAAAAAAAAATGGAGTAAGAAAATGAAATCAAATCTGAAAATCTAAAACTCCTTCTAACATTTTCAATTAAACCATAATATGGAAAATGAAAAAGGAATGGAGTAACTAGAAGAAATAAGGGAGGAATTACCTGAACTAACGGTGGCGTCGGCTGGAGATTCCAACGGGAAGGTGGAGAGCACGTCTCTAGTGCTGGTGCATGGCGCCAACCAGAAGCCGAAGAGACGATGACGACGACTGGCGGCGAAGAGAACATAGATGAGGGAGGTGACAACAGAGAAAGGGAGGTAGGAGTCGAGTGTGGAGTCTGTGAGAGAGAATAAGAGTGAGGCTAGAATGAATTAGGGTAGAATCTAGGTAGTGTAGAAGTGTCTGGAACCCGGGCCGGGTTACGGGCCATGTTTGGTAGTTAATGGGCCGAATACTAACTTGTGTTGGGCTCCAGATAATAAAAGGAATTATGGGTTGAGCTCTTGAACTGTTGGGTCGAGAATTTAAGTCTGTGGGCCATGAATTTAATTCGTACTGGGCTAGAAGTAATAATATATTAGGCCCATTTACTTGAACTTATGAAAGGGGCTATTAAATTACTAGTGGGCTGGAAAATTTAAAAGAATTGACTTAATAAAATTTAATGGGCCAACATAATTAGTCAAGTGGGCTCAGGTTATGGACCTAAACAATTAACACATGGGCTAATTTAATAAGGTATTGGGCCTAGTTAATTAATATAATTGGACTAATCATTTAATCCAATAGACTAAGATTTAAATTAATTGGGCTATGTCCAATAATAGATTACTAATAAGTGAAATTTGATAATTTAATTTAGTAATTAGAATTTAATCATGAGAGATGATTAAATTGTAAATCATACTTAGAGTATGATAATAGAGATTCACTTAGCTTATTAGAAACTATTTATCTTGATTCTAGTATCAAGATATTAAATTAGAACTTCTTTTATTTATTTCACCCAATAATCTATTAATTGGGTATAATAAATGGTTCAACCATAGCTTAACCCTAGAAATCATCAAACGACGCCTCTAGAAATACAACTCCTAGACTCGAATAAATGTCGAGTTATAAGACCGAGAATAATTCTCAAATTAGCTAAGGATAATAATTCCTTATACTTAGAAGTATTAGATATACCTTAATAAGGGTATCTCACATAAGATTTATTTAAAGGTTTTGACGAAAAGTCGGATCCGCATCTCGAGAACGAAGCAACCACCAGTCAAGACTATTCAAGTAGGCTTTTCTCACTCTATAAAAATATGTGTGCATGTCTTCAAATTGAAACGAGATATTTTTCAAGCACTGTCTTGCCATAAATGTTTTGATTTTCGTATGATGTCTATCTGTTTATTTATAATCGAATTCGGGTCCTAGTAGATTAGATATACTACTCGGACTAGTGTACACAGGACCGTGAGTCATCTAGATGTTGACTGGTCAAGTGTCTGTGGGAAGTGGCCACTTCCCTGGCACAAAGAAGCTTCAGATATGGTTGAGTACAAGAACTAGGACTGCAGTCAAACTAGAACTTCCTCAAAGAAATGCTTTTTTGAACATAGGTGCTTTAGAGACAAAAATCCATATGTATCACTTAGAATGGCTTGACAGTTATACATGTACGTGTGCGATTTCGGCACGTGTCTACTGAGTACAATTTGTACTCAGCCCTGCATGTATTTCTAAACGTGCAGGTTAAGAACGAAGAAGATATGGGTGCTACGCTGGGCTTTTTGTCAGTGTCCTAGTAGCTGACTCTTGGGGGTTCTACGTGTCTTCATACACGTAAGATTTCGTCTATGCGATCATAGTTCATGAACAACACTGTAATTAGGAATATAGTCGATTACAAGAGTCTGAAATTAGCTGCGAATGAGAGTTAGTTTCCCGAAGGTTTAAGGCATGGAACACAGAAGTCAAGTACTGAAATACATCAGAAAGGTTCTAGATCTCTCTCCCTCCTCTTGATTTCTGGCCCAAAATGAAACGCCTAAAACCCACCCCTTTTTCTCTCCGGATTGTTTTTCCGGCCAAAAGTCCAAACTCCAGCCAATTTTTGGCGAGATTCGACTCGATTCTCAAATCGAATAAATGAAAAGGTTTATGGAAAAATCCCCAAATTTTCGAGTAATCTTTTTCCTCGGTTATCTCCCTCTCTCGCTCGTGGTTGTTCCGGCGATTGTTCGGGATTCTTGTGGTTTTCATCGTCAATCACTACCTCATAGTCTCGTGAATGAGAAAACAACAGTAACAGGTTCTTTTTGTCATCCCTCCCCTGACTCCATCATCACGCCTCGTCTGCATCCTTGTCACTCCGCGGCCGAGTTGTCCTCGACGAAAACGGGTAATCTTTTTCTCTTTTTTTCTTTCTTTTATACGATATTGTTTTGGTGGATTATTGAAGAAGACTTGCTTCTACTTCTATTTCTAATTTGGTTTAATTTTTCATAAGGATCCTGATTAGAAACCAATTTAGGTTTGATTCAACAATTGTGTAGGCAATAGTTTATTTTTGAATTATGATTTGAGTTTGATTTTGTTGTGTTGAGCAGTAGTAAATACTAAGTTGTGAAGTAGTAGTAAAGTCTCTAGTTGTGAAGCATTCCTATGGTTCAAAACTTAGACGTCCTTAATTAAATATAAATTCATGACTGAAAAATATCAAACTAGGAGCAAGATAGAGTTAATTTAATAATCAGTTGAAACCTACTTGCTTGAAAATTTGAAGGTAGGAGATGGTTGTTGTTTCCTTGCTAGAGTTGGTCCTTCTCCTTTCTCTTTTGCTAATTGTTTCTCTCATTATATTTTTTATTTTGTTTCGTTCTTTTTCAGACACAAAATTGTCTATTAGTTGAGTTGGTGAGGAGTTATATAGATAAAGATGTAGTAGGAGGGTGAAATCATTGAAAATATCTTAAACTGTGGAAAAGCATGGAGTGAAAAGTATGGTAATGTGGTGATGGAGTTGGCAGTATGGGTGGTCTCAGTTTTTAGTTAAGGAAAGTAGCCATATTATTTGTTGTTTAATATAGTTGTATATTGCAAATGGACCCAAATAAATGTATTATCGATATTTAATATAATTGGACTTTTGTTAAATTATATTATCCAATAATATATATTTTTCCACATGTATTAATTCACATGTTTTGTTATATAAATAACAAGGTTCAAATCATATAAATATAATATATTTCAATTGAAATCAAATATCGATATGATATCTACACTAGTCGTAATTGCATCAAGATTGATTAAATAACGAACTTAAAACTCAACAACGAAGTTTAAAATTTCTTATGGATATGATAACCAATAAATAAAATTCGATATTTTTTTTTCAAATTAAAGTACAAACTATTACACCATCACCTACTTCCATGGTCGTCATGCAACGATACAAAGGTGTATGTGAATTTATTTATATGGAGTCAAATCGAGGCGACCCATAACACACGCTCCTTCCGTGCTATCACCGCCAACCTAGCCGAACACGTATGTATCACAATTCTGCGTGACTATGAGCTTCTCTACCTAAGAGAGATCGATATCAATGAGCTTAGAAATGAAAAAAAAAGGGTTATATGTATGAGACTTCAATTATGCGGAGGCGGGCCAGGATTGTGAATTGAATGTCGGTCCATCTCATGGCAGAGACATAGACAGCGGGTGGCTGGTAGTGACCCTTCAAAATTTCAAATTTTTGTGTATATATATATATATATATATATATATATATATATATAATAGTTTGTTAGTTTATGTTTTAACAAAACTTGTTATCAAGTTATATTAAGCTTTTCCCATTAAGGTAAGTATTATTATATATAGATATGTTAACTTTGTTAGGTTATATTATAGTTTTTAGTTGCACACATCATAACTTGTAATTGAGAGATTTTTATTTTTATTTTTCGCAAGCTACAACCTGCAGCCTTTTCCAAATATTTTTTCGATTTCCTATTTTTTAGTTATAGGGTTGTCAACCGGAACCGAAAAAATGGATTTTTTTGGTACCAAATACCGGACTTTTTTTAATACCGATTAACCGGTTTGGTACAGGTTCGGTACAGGATATTCTTGATAACCTGTTGAGGAACCACTTTTTAGAAAGAAAATTATAATATTCTATTTCTTTTTTTAATATTTATAAAATATCAATATTTATGCAAATAATAATCCACACAAATATTTCTAACAATAATTCGATATAAAGATATTTTAATCCAACATGTTAAATATTTTATAAAACATAAAATATTTATTTTTGATATATGTAATATAAATTAAATATAAATATATTATTTTTAATAATTAAAATAAAAAGGTACCCTATGCGGTACCGGTTAACCGGTACTCGATAATCGGTTCTCGATCCGGTACATGTTCGGTACCGGTTCTTCCCGAGAACCAGTTACCGATTGACACCCCTAGTTATTTAGTATGATTTGTGGCTAATCTCTTCTATTCCAACATCGGTAAAGGAAGCTCGACCGCGATTATTATGTGACATCTAATTTATTCTTTTTATTTTAATTCATATGAAAATATATGTTGTTCTCTATTCTCTCTGTGATTTAATTATTTCAATCTTCTATATAGTACGTAATATTTATGTGGTCTGGAATTAATTAATAATCAATTAAATTCGTCAAATGCAGTCTCAACTCTTTGTCTCTTGATTGCAGCGTATGATTGTTTTTTTCATGCTTCATATTTATTTTGAAAAAGAGAGTTTGTTTTTATTCGAGAATAGTATTGTATGTTTTATATATAGATTTATAAATCAAAATAATGAAGTATAAAACACTTTATTCTTTTTCAATGATTTCATGAATCAACACAATGGTGATAAATAAAGTTTAAAACAATTCATTCTTTTTCAATTTTGAAATCCATGGGCTAATGCGTTTAATATGGATGAATTTCCCAAATTCCCGAATTCTTCGCATAAGATAGCTAGTTGTAAATCAGTCTCATGATTTAATGAATTCCTTGCAACATATTGAAAGGATCATAATCAAGAAATCTACTAAGATGATTTAGAAAATTTGTTTGAGACTTAGATTCTATTGATGTTGCAAGCATGTGTGCATTTAAAGGTATAACCTTTCGAGCTCGGGATGGATGTCCAGATTCAAGTAATCGTTGGACTTTTTTAAGAAGTCTAAATCACACCTCTTGTTCCAATGACGAGGTGAGGTCGATTGTTTTGGGAAATGCTCTTCAAAATACTTCTTATAATTCCCATCACATCCAAAAGGAGATTTTATCCCTTTATATTAGCAAATTTCAAAAGTTTATCAAGAATGAAATTGAAGATGTCAAACATTGTATTATTGTTGATGAATCACGAGATGAGTTAAAATGAGAGCAAATGGATATTGTTTTGAGAATTTTGGATAAAGAAGACTATATTCGTGAGAGATGTTTTGACATAGTATACGTGGAAGATACTAAGTCCATTACTTTGAAAGATGAGATTATGTCGTTCTTTCTCGTAATAATCTCATCTTAAGAAACATTCGGGGACAATGTTATGATGGAGCTAGCACTATGCGAGGAGAGTGAAATGGTTTACAAGCTCTAATTCTACAAGTGTGTCCATATGTTTATTACATCCATTGTTTTGCCATCGACTACAGATGGTTTTAGTCACGGTATCTAAAATCATTATACAGATTGAACATTTTTTTACATGTAAATGTTATTATGAATTTGGTGGATTCATCTTCCAAACGTCATGATCAACTACAAAGTGCTTAAGCCTTACATCTTGAAGAATTAATTTCCAACAGTGAACTTGAAACTGGAAAATGAAAAATCAAATTGGAGGTGTTCAACATCCATGGGATACACGATGAGGCTCTTATCTAAGATCTCTTCACAGTGTCCACAATATGTTAAAATTCATCCTTCTTGTTTTGGAAGTCATGCTTAGTGAGAAATGTAACATGTCTTTTAGAGCTACTGTTTATGGAGCATATGATACAATGACATCATTTGAGTTTGTGTTTATCTTACATTTTATAATTGAGTTACTTGAATTAATAGATTATATTTGTGGGATTTTACAATACAAGAATCAAAATATTCTCAATGCAATGGATGCAGTTACTAACACAGAATAACTAATTCAAAAGTATCAAGAAAGTGTATAACAATTGCTTGATGAAGTGAAGAGTGTTTTAGGAAAATATGAGATCGACTTCCTTATGAATGACCCTCGTTGTTTAGGTAGAGGTCGAGTTGGTAGAGGCGGTTCTATTACTTTGGAGCATCACTATTGATTTGATATATTTAGATAAAGAACAGATCTTATATTGGAGGAGATGAACAGTCATTTAATGATGATACTATTGAATTGCTTAGGCTTAGCTCAACTTCGGATCCGAGAGATGGATATAAATCTTTCAACATTGATAATATTTATGAGTTAGTAGAGAAGTTCTATCCGGGTGACTTTACTAGCCATGAGAAGTTTCATATGAAATATTAGTTACAACTTTTTGAACTTGATATCCAATGTAATGAGATTTTCTAAAAGGCATCAACACTTGTTGATTTGTGTCTAAGTGCTATCAAACTTAAAGTCAATAAATTATTATGTAGATATGTTAGTTAGACTTATCTTAACTCTTTTGGTATCCACTGGAACAACAGAGCGTGCATTCTCATCTATGAAGTTTTTCAAGATAAGATTGCGAAATAAAATGGAGGATGATTTTTTGTAACACCCGAGTATTTTATATCTGGCTTATAGATGTTTAGAAATCCCAAGAATAAATTTTTGGATTAGAAACTTTATTTTGAAGCTTGCTGTCAAGTTTCAGCGAAAACGGAGACCAAATCTCCGCTCTTTCGAGAATCGGCTTATACTTTTATAACGGGTAGCAAGAGCAAATACGGGATTCATTCGAATGCCCGGATTTGAAGTTCGAGATGAGATATGGACAAAGCGCGATAATTTACATACACTTTTATCACGATACGGACCATACGCGAAACTTTTTATTTTTCGCCGTCCGGTGAATAGTAAAATCGAGAACTCGAGAAATCGAGAAAACTCCTATTTCTCGATTTTGATAGCACGAGTAATGAGCAAATTCTTGAGAAGTTTAATAAAATAAATTTCATAAGAAACGGAGTTTTAAATTGATATTTATCAAGAAATCGAGAAACAAGCATTTTCTTGATTTACGTGCAACTCGATCGGGCCAAACCCGACTTTAGTTCACGAGAGACGAAGATGTTTTAATAAGTAAGAAAGTTGAGTGTGTTGACTCTCGTTTCAATCGAGATAGATAAATGAAGAAAAATCGAACCGAAATATCTAAGAGGCGAAAAGACGATTTGGACCCCGGATATTTAGATATTTTGAGGGAAACTTTTGTGGCCTATAAAAGACCACAAAGTCACCAATTCAGATTTTACGTGAGATTTCAGTGCATTATTGGTGTGAGAAAAAAAAGAGAAAAGGAGGAGGAGTTTTGCTCCGATTCTCGTCCCGTTCGTCTCGTTTTTCTGATTTCTTCGAAATCTAATCCGATAGAAAGGTAGCCATCGATCTTACCTACATTTCTACGGTTTAATTTTCATATTTTGAGCTTGATGAAAAAGTGAAATAGGGGCTGCCCTTTTCGATTTTTATCGAGTCGAGCCCGAATCGAAAAATGTCGAGAATTAATGTTGCTCGTATGAGTTAGATAAACATGTGTTTTAAGTTTCAATAAAATCTAAGCATGTTAGGTTTTGAGAAGTTAACTTGAGCTCTTCGTTTTATATGTTTTTGATTTTTCTCGGATGAATCGAATAGACGAGCATGTATGTAGGTTATATACGAGTATTATGTGAATTTACGGGAATTAATCGAGCATGTTTAAAAAAAAAAGAGAAAGGGGCGACAGTTTCTGCCCGGCTTTTGTCTCGTCGTTTTAAGTATAGAATGAGTAGAATTTTTAACACAATAAAATACTAGATCGAGTTAGGAGTAATCTCCAACTTGAATCACCCCGTTTCGTTGTGTTTTCGATTTGTTATGAATTTTCCAAAATGGTTGCACAAACTGCCAATTCCAGCGAAAATCTGGAAATTTATCTAACTTTGAAAATTCGTGAAAAATAGAGTAAAATGATTTTATGTGTTTTGTCTTCGGATTATAAAACTTTACGATGTTGGTCACTTTAAAGTTTGATTCGATACAATTGGAATTATTTCCAATTTATTATGATTTTTCAAAGTCCACTGCTCATTTAGCTTGAACATGTTGTGAATTTATCGGATTTTTCCGTTGAGTGTGCAAAAATTGAAATAAGTTAGTAGCCGATTTTTCCGTTATGTTGGATAATCGAGCCGCATAATTTTCGTATGAGATTTATAATATCATATTATGATTTATGAGCATGAAAAGGAGTTTTTTCCCGATTTTAAGTTTTTAATCGAAGTTGGCCGTTCGAGAGCATGAAAAGTGTTATGTGATGTTTTATTTAACGAACGTGATTTATTATAGGTTTATATCATTGTATTAAGTTTCACGATATTCATAGATGTTTTGATCTTAGACGAGCATGAGTGCTGAGAAATGATCAAACATCAAGTTATGTGTTTAATCAAAGTCAAAACATGGCTTGATTAGAAATCATCGAACGACCCTCCTAGAATTTAAATCTGAAACTCGAACGATAGCCGAGTTAAAAGACCCGAGAATAATTCTCAAATAACAAAGGATAATAATTCCTTACACTTCGAGAATATAATTAGATGCACTCGAAAATGTTATCTCACTCGAGATTTATTTAAAGGGTACGACGAAAGGTCAGGACCGCAGTTCGAGAAAGAAGCAGTCGTCAGTCAAGACGATCCAAGTAGGCTTTCTTATACTAAAAGAAAATATGCGTGTTTATCCGCATTTATGTTATTTCTTTTCAAATAGCTTTTGAATTGAAATTGATATTTCAAGTATTGTCTTGCCATAAATGTTTTATGTTTTGTATGATACATATCTGCTATGATTATGAAATCGAATTCGGGTTCCAGTGGGTAAGCATCCCCACTCGAACTAGTGTACACAAGGACCGTGAGACATCTAGCGGGTTGGCCGGTCAAGGTGTCCGTGGAAGGTGGCCACCTTTCCGGCACACAGAAATTATAGTTATGCTTGATTACTTAGGAACTTAGACTGATCAGTCGAACTCAGGACTTTTCAAGAAAAGAATTTAGTGAACATAGGTACTTTCAGATAAAATTCCTATGTTTCACTCTGAGATGGCAATGACAATTATATATGTATGAGTGCGATTTGGCATGTGTCTACTGAGTACTTTTGTACTCAGCCCTGCATGTATTTCTAAATGTGCAGGTTGAGCTATGATGAAAAAGGGGAAGTTCTAAGCGAAGATTTTGTCGAACTCATCTAGTAGTAACTCTTTGGGGTTTGCATGTGTTCATACATGTAAACTTAGAAATTGATCCAAATACCGCTGCAGACACTCTGATTAAGTATTCAGATATTTCTCTTCGTGCAAGTCTCATTCTTTTCCTCTATTTTTATGTTCCTTTCCCCATTCACGGTTTTCCCGACTTTGGCTACCTTAGCGGAGGGCGGGCGTGACATTTTTTGACTTTCTCGTTGTTAATGTACATATAGAAAGAAATTGCTAAAAAATTTAATGTTGAATCAATAATTGATTAGTTTGATGTTATAAAGAACTGGCGAATACAATTTAAACAACCCATACTTAATAAGATAATTGAGAATCTACTTTATATTGCTTTAGTTATTTATATTCCTTTATATTAGTTTATTTTGATATTTAAAATTATTATTTATTGTGATGAAAAAATAATATGTTTGTTTTTATCTTGTTCATTGGAATCGCACTTTATTATTTAATGGAAACTTTAATAATAAATTGGTATAATTACTTATTACAAAGTAATTTATCTTTATGTAATTTTTGAATGTTTGCATTTGAAATATGAGGATATTAAGAAAAAAATATTATTAATGCAATAATATAAAACATGTCAAATTTTATAATTTTGATGTTGAAAAAGTTTGTTTCCTTTAACAGAATTAATTTTTGGCTCCATTCATGCCAATGTGGCAGATTTAGAAGGAGAGGAAGGCCCTTCTTCACCACCGACACAGCCACATTAGGGTAATCAAGCACATACAAGATTTGACGTGCTTCGTGATGAACTACGTTCCCTCCGAAGGTATTTATTTCAACTCAAAGACCAACAAAACAAAAGTGGGTCCAGTCTCAGATTCCACTTTTGGACCAAAACCACATTAGTGGCATGTCTTGTATACCTCTCAGATTCCACTTTTGGACCAAAACCCCTAGTGGACCAAGCAAGAAGGAGAACAAGGTAAAAGAAAAGATCTTATTTGTTGCTTCAATCGTAGAGAAGTAGGCTTCCCTCCTCAGACTTACCGGCTTCATGAGCCCATTTCGGGCTACACACGGCTAGGCTCATGGTGTTGAGAAGGTACTCTTGCACATCTATCTTCCTTATTTTATACATTTTTGGTCTCGTTTCCATTGTATGTATGGTCTCATAATTTGTTCAAGTTGATGTTTTGGTTTTCCATGTACTACATTGTAGGTAAAAATCGAAAAAAAATGGTTAACAAATTTTGACAAGAGAAACTAGACCAAAAGACGAAGAAAAGGGCCAAAATTGTGGGTTGGACCGAAGATGGACCTAGCGAGCGCTAGCCCCTAGCGCCCGCTAGGCCAAAGGGCTGGACAAGACAGAACTGGGGGCTAGCGGTCGCTAGCCCCTAGCGACCGCTAGCACCTAGAAGCATATGAAGACAGAACAGTGGTGTAACGCTCGCTATCCCCTAGCGAGCGCTACCCCTTTGGAGCCAGACCTCAACCAGCACTGGGGCCTAGCGAGCGCTAGCCCCCTGCTTCTGCCATGTATGCAGCGAGCCAAGGTAGCGCTCGCTAGCCCCCAGCGAGCGCTACCCAGACGAGATTTTCTTCTCCTATTTAAACCTCCACGCGTGATTTTTCACACTACGACTTCACGTTTTTGTACTTCTAGTTTAGGATTTAGACCACGAGAGAAAACTCTTTTAGTCTAGATTTTTAATTCTTGTTCGTTCTTCAATTCAGTTATGGATTCGTTCGTGATTCAAACCCGGAGTACTTTAATGCACTATTTTTCCTTTCTATCCGTGAGTTCTTTTACTGCTTTCTTTATTGCTTTATGATTTATTTTCTTTCTGCTCTGTTATTGATTAATTTCCAATTCAGTAATATAAATCTTTCAATCATGTTAATTAATCAATTCAAAACATGTTTCAATTCAGTTTCCTTAATTCATTGTTCTTAGATTTAGGATTTAATTACTTCATTAGTTTTCGCCTAGATAGATTAATTAGATTAAAAATCCAAAACCCTCTCTTTTTAATTACTTTCTGTTTTGCAACATAGATATAAGCCATGTTTAGCCTTCCTTGAGAATACGACTTAGGGTTAACTTATTAATATACAATGAACTCGTACTCTTGCGAGCAATTTAATACAATAAATTGGAAGTATATCGGTTGGAAATATTCATCGTGCCCGATACTGAGTCCCTTTATCGGACAGTGGGTCTGGTCTAAACAATGCCACGTACTGACAGTTTAAAATAAGTAAGAACAAATTTTGGCGCCGTTGTCGGGGAAGGCTTTAGGCATTTATTTGTGTTGCTTTTTAATTTATTTTTATTTTTATTTTTTCTTTTATTTTTGTTTATTACTTTGCTCCCACAAGGTGCGTTTGATCTTCTTTTGGTTTGTGTATGCTAGGTCGCCAAAGCTTGAGACAAGAGTTGGTGCCCTACGTTGACAACATCAATAGAAGAGAAGTCGTGCTTGAGGAGCGATTTAGGGACGTTGTCAACCTCGCCTCATTATTTGAAGAACAACTAGTAATAATGGCCGAGGAAAACGAAGCCCCTAGGAAACTTGGAGACTTTGCCAGGCCGACATATGGCATCACTACATCCGCTATCGTACTCTCTGTTGCGGGGAGAAATTATGAGCTGAAGCACAACCACATTAACTTGCTTCCCTCATTCTACGGGTTGCCTAACGAAGATGCATTCCTTTTCATCAGGGAGTTCTGCACAGCTGTCCAATCCATTCCACTCCAGACTATCACTGAGGATGAGCTGCTTAGGAAGTGCTTCCCCTATTCACTCAAGGATAGGGCGAAGTCGTGGTATCTCTCCCTTCTAGCAAGATCGTTACCTAATTGGAAGGCGGTGAGTACTAGGTTTCTGCTCAAATACTATCTGAACCATAAGACGCAGCAGATCCGACTTCAGATAATGCAGTTTGCTCAGGAGCTTGATGAGCCTTTTCACGAGGCCCTAGATAGATTCAGAGAGCTCCAGCAGCAGTGCCCGCACCATCAGATCGTGCCTGAACTTCTTTGGCAGATTTTCTACAACGGGTTGCAGCACACCTATCAGTTCATGGTGGATACAGTGGCTAGAGGTAACATCTCTGAGAAGACCGTCGATGAAGTAATTGAGATTTTCGAGATGCTAGCCACTAATTCGCAGCAGAAAATCTCCCGATCCAAGAGAGTGGAAGTCCAAGAGTTTGGAGTCAGCCCAGACCTCAAGAAGAAGATGGCCGATATGATGTGAGAACTCCAAGAGCTGAAGATGAGTAAGCCTCCTGCAATAGTGAAGCACGAGCCCATACCCGAGCCGTGCCCAATTTGTGGTGATCTGACACATAATGAGGATCAATGCACCAGGATGGCAGATATGACTTATGAAGGAGAGGCGGAAGTCTTTGCTGCACAAGGCTTCCCACCATGCCCACCATTCGAGCAACACCCAGCTCAGCAGACTTCGGGATGGAGAGCCCAGAACAATTCTACGTGGAAGGGGCCGAGTCAAGGGAAGAATTCAAACTTCCCTGCCCGACGACCAGCCCCACAGCAATACTACCCACCGCAGCAAGGGTATTATCCTCAGCGGCTCTATTACCCACCTCAGTCAGGGTATTATCCACCTCTTCCACCTTATTAGCAGCCGCCACCTCCTTACCAGCAGCCGCCGCCGCCTCAGTTCCAGCCATAATTCCCATTTGCACCGCGACCGGCTCAGCCTAAATCGTCTCTAGAGGACAGTCTTGCAACTTTCATGCAGGAGAGCAAACTGGCTCGAGAGGCTCAAGAGGCTACTATCAAGCGCCTCGAGAATCAAGTGGGGTAAATATCTGGAGCTATGAATCAGGTGCAGCAGCAGCTACAAACAGGAAAGATACCGGGATAGGGACATACGCCACACCAGGTGCAAGCTATTACTATTCTACGTAGTGGCAAGCATGTGGATAACAAAGTGGAGCTCCCGGAAGCTGAGGAAGACAAAGTGGAGGAGGAGAAGGAGAAGGAAAAAGAGATGCAATCAGAGCAGCCAGCTATTCAGCTGCACAAGGCGGCCAACCCGTACAAGACACCAATTCCCTTCCCGAGCAAACTGAGGAATGAGAAGCTGGAACAACAATTCAAGGACTTCTACAAAATGCTTTCTCAAGTGCGTGTGAATCTGCCCCTATTGAAGGTCATTCGAAATGTTCCATCCTACCTCAAGTTCTTCAAGGAGCTTGCCTCCAAGAAGAGAAGATTTGCTGATGACAAGTCCGTGATGGTGTCCGAGGCAGCCAGCTCTATCATGCAGCAGCCTCTTCCACAAAAGCTATGAGATCCAGGTAGTTTCGTCATCCCCATCGCTCTAGGGAATGGTAATACTGTGACAGGTATGCTTGACTTAAGTTCAGGTATTAATCTTATGTCTTACTTGATTTTTAAGGAATTAGAGTTAGGTGAATTGAAACCTACACGCATGAGTTTACAGTTAGCTGATCGTTCTGTTAGATATCCTAGAGGTATTATTGAGAATATTCTTGTTAGCGTAGGTGGCTTGATTGTGCCTATGGATTTTGTTGTTTTAGAGATAGGAGATGTGCATGAAAATGGGCGTGATCATACTTTGCTGCTAGGTCGACCATTTATGGCAACTACTAACACTTTGATTGATGTTAAGAATGGTAATATTAAGATGTCAGTGTTAGGAGAGTCAGTTTCATTTTCTGTGCATAAATACAAGGCTATGACCTCTATTAGTTCTATTGAGGACTGTTCGTTCATTGATTCTATTGATACTTTTGCCGAGGTCCCTATTGTGCAAGATTCCAGTCTGAAAGAGAGCTTCAGATCAGAAGCCGAGGTCGGAGCAGTCACTACCCATCGGCTGATCCCAGCCCTCAAGCACACAAAAGTAGTGGCCGCTACCCCCCTTAGCAGCCGCTATCCCCTGCGTAACCATATTTATTCTTCCTTTATCTCACACCTCTTTTTATCTGTTCCTCCACACAGATCTTATCCCAAAAATCTTCTTCCCATTTTCTTCCCTCTCACCCCACGCACACCACTCCCAAACTCTCCATCAAAATTTCTCAATCACTCCACTTTTCCTTCCTTAATTTTGCCATCCACCGGAGACTCCTTCCACCACCGTCGGACGCCACCTGCTCGCTGCCGCCACCGCTACTTTCCGGCGAAATTTCCAGCGCACTCCATTCGGTGTTATTCACCCTCCACGGCTCATACTTTCTACCATGACTTTGGAGGGTACAATACCTCGATGATAGCAAGTCAACGAAGGATAGAGCAGCAGGTTGTCGAGAACAACCGCCTCATGGCCGAGATGAATGCTCAGTGGTTGAGCTGGGCTCTCTTTGATCCTCCTCCACCACCAGATCAGCAAGTGACTTCTCACTGTTGTTTAGTTTGTTTTCCTTTCGTTTTGCTTTCGTGTGTGTCCGGGTTGAATTATTTTTGATTATTTCATTTTGTTGCTATTTTTTGTTTGTTTTGTGTTTCTCTCGCAGGTTTCCATTCCTAGTTCTGCTCACGCATCATCGTCGCCGTATCATCCCCAATCGGGCAGTTCCTTTCTCTCTCTTGTTCTTACTAAGCAATGAGGACATTGCTTCTTTTTCATTGGGGGGGAGGGTGTGCATAATCTTTAGTATGCGGCGTATATTTTTATAGTTGTGGTAGTTGTGGATACTTGCTTGTCCAATTGCATATTGGAGCTTGATATGATTAGTGATCGATTTTGATGAGAACTTGTTGATTATGTTTGATGACATGAATTTCCATTGTGAGTCGATGAACGGGTGATAAGTGTTACATTTTAATCATAACTGTCATGGGTTACTCTTTGTGTGATGAATTGATATGATAGATCGTAGCTTTGTGAATTTGGTTATGATTGCTTGTTGGCTAGACTTGTTTATTAATTGTTGTGTTTGTAAGATTGAGTTGGGAGGCTTCTTCTCCTCTGGAAACCATGAGCATGGGAAACCACACGAGAGCACTTTAGATAACCTCTAAATGTTCATATCTCGTGACTTTTAGCCATATAACCCACTCTTTCCGAAAATTTGGCTCGAATGGCCTTTTAAAATTGTTATTGAATCGCTTGAACTGTTTGAATAGGTGATAAGAACTCTACCCCTCTTCCTCTATGAAATTGAAGGAAATTTTTAATTTGAGGAATGGGTATGGGAAACCACGCTAGGATACTCGGTTTAACCGAAGATCACACCTAGTGAACAATGTTCTTTATCTCACTAAAAATTATATGCGATTTGGTTCTTTAATAATTGAGTTTGAAAAGATAAAAATTCTAAGTCTAGATTTTGAGTAATTAAAAACCGGATTTGCATATGTTACTAGTTTGATCGGATTGAAGTTGTATCTTCGAGGGAAACACGTAATGGTGATTGATGAGTAGTCTTATTATTCCTTCCGTAAACTCATATTGAATTTGATTGTTGTCGTATAATTAACCTGCTTCTTGTTTTGAAATCTCTGTATTCTATTTGAGCTTAGACTTGCTTGAGGAAAAGCAAGGTATTGTGTGTGGGGAGGTTGTTTTATACGTTTTTGGTCTCGTTTTCATTGTATGTATGGTCTCATAATTTGTTCAAGTTGATGTTTTGGTTTTCCATGTACTACATTGTAGGTAAAAATTGACAGAAAATGGTTAACGAACTTTGACAAGAGAAACGAGACCAAAAGACGAAGAAAAGGGCCAAAATTGTGGGTTGGACCGAAGATGGACCTAGTGAGCGCTAGCCCCTAGCGCCCGCTAGGCCAAAGGGCTGGACAAGACAGAACTGGGGGCTAGCGGTTGCGAGCCCCTAGCGACCGCTAGCACCCAGAAGCATATGAAGACAGAAGAGTGGTGTAGCGCTCGCTATCCTCTAGCGAGTGCTACCCCTTTGCAGCCAGACCTCAACCAGCGCTGGGGCCTAGCGAGCGCTGGGGACTAGCACCCAGACGGGATTTTCTTCTCCTATTTAAACCTCCACGCGTGATTTTTCACACTACGACTTCACGTTTTTGTACTTCTAGTCTAGGGTTTAGACCACGAGAGAAAATACTTTTAGTCTAGATTTTTAATTCTTGTTCGTTCTTCAATTCAGTTGTGGATTCGTTCGTGATTCAAACCCGGAGTACTTTAATGCACTATTTTTCCTTTCTATCCGTGAGTTCTTTTACTGCTTTCTTTATTGCTTTATGATTTATTTTCTTTCTGCTCTGTTATTGATTAATTTCCAATTCAGTAATATAAATCTTTCAATCATGTTAATTAATCAATTCAAAATATGTTTCAATTCAGTTTCCTTAATTCATTGTTCTTAAATTTAGGATTTAATTACTTCATTAGTTTTCGCCTAGATAGATTAATTAGATTAAAAATCCACAACCCTCTCTTTTTAATTGCTTTCTTTTCTGCAACATAGATATAAGCCTTGTTTAGCTTTCCTTGAGAATACGACTTAGGGTTAACTTATTAATATACAACGAACTCGTACTCTTGCGTGCAATTTAATACAATAAATTGGAAGTATATCGGCTGGAAATATTCCTCATGCCCGATACTGAGTCCCTTTATCGGACAGTGGGTCTGGTCTAAACAATGCCACGTACTGACAGTTTAAAATAAGTTGGAACATTCCTAATTGATCAAACTCAACCTTTCCTTTTATTCGTATTAATTAACGATATTTCCGAGTGCAGGGAAAAAGGGGTAATTGGTCCGTTTCTCGATAGTGAAATAAGATTAAACTCATGAGCTTATTATTCTAGGTAGGAACAAGTTGATATGACCCCTTTTATTACGTCCTCATGTCTCCCGTGTGGGGACATGAAGGCGAAAAAAGGAAAGAGAGGGGTGTGGTTTCTCCGCTTTTGATATAACGGGCCCCACCCCAATAGGAGGCTTGCACGACGGGCTATTAGCTCAGTGATAGAGCACGCTCCTGATAATTGCGTCGTTGTGTTTGGGTTGTGAGGACTCTCAACCTTTGATTTTCATTTATTTAAACAAAGGCCATAAATGCAGTTAGGTATATCGAACGAACAAGTTATAAATAAAATCTTCCAGAAAAAACTAAAATGATAAGATGTGTGTGCAATAAAATAAAATGTGTTTAAAAGAAATAACTAATTAGAAGTAAGTAATAATCAGTGTGTGTGGGCGTGGGTTTTGATTCTGGCAATTCCAAGAGAGAGCCTCCAAGAATCGAGAAGAGAAGGAGGAGACATTGAGGCGAAGAACCATTGTAGAGAGTGGGCCCAGTATGGAGTGCACCTGCTTTCATAACCAATCATTCTTATTGCTGCTTCCACGTATCTCTCTGCTGTTGGTATAAATATTGTTGATTTCTCCACAAATGCCACCTCTGCTGCCATTCTTGTTGACACGTATAGTGGTACCTACTTTCACAATTATTATTAATTAAATTAAATTATATATATATATATACTATCCCTTCGTTCGTTAAATGTGGTCACGTTTTTTCTTTTTGGGATGTGTCACTAAAAGTGGTTATTTTCTCAAAAAAAGAAATTTTTTTTACCATACATCTTTCCTACTTTTCTAAATCACGACACTTTATTTTTTTAATTTTCGTGTTGAATCTTTTATGATAGCATTTGAGATGAAGAGAATAGTATAATATATGGAGAAACAGAGAATGTTTCAAATATTAACTCTTTTCTTATCATGTATGTTAAGTAGGATCCAGTCGTCTTTGCTGATTTGTTTTAATTTAGTTAACTATTTTTATATAATTATATTATTTTATATTTATAAAAGTTATAAAGGTTATATTATTATTATTAATTTAAGAATTGTAATATATTTAAGAATTTTTTTTTTCAATAATAATATCTAAATCCATGACATTGCGATATGATATTTATCTTAATATCACATAATTAAAATATATTTTAAAAATAAAATTAGATATGAAAAAATTACATTACAAACAAAAATAAAAATTACTATTACATCTAGTTATGATTATATATTTTTGAAAATATTTTCCTAAATTATGTTATAAATTCAAGTGAAATCATCTTTTTATTGATCTTAAATCAAAATCCTTCAAACATATAAAATTAGTAACCTCCAAAATCGAATATATAAAATATCGAAATCGAAATAAGTATAATTAAGACTAAACCTATATTTTTAAATCATACCATATAGAATATCATGATAAATACTAAAAAATTCAAGAAATCATAAAATAAGAAAAACTATAAATATTTAATTAAATATGACATCTTACCATATTTTAAAAATAAAGTAAAAAAACTAATTAGTGATATATTAAATAAATAATTAAAATTGTAATATTACATATTTAATTATATTTTTAAAATAACTTCTATTTTAAATTTTGAAAAGGAAATAGTAGTTATTAAAACTATGCTATGTACCAAATATCTGTTCACAACATATATTTTTAGTGTGAATTATCACCAATTTGGTTATTTTTACACTTCATAACCGCCACTAACAATTACACAAGTATTCTATTAAACAAAAATGATCATTTGTTCGTGACAGATTTGTTAGAATGTCCTCAAATGATATGACATGTATGTAGATAAATAATAAATATTGAATAAAAGTTTATTAATTCTCACTTTTCGATTATCGATTAGTATTTATTAATTAGAGTATATTTTAATATAAAATAAAAAATTATAATAACTTGTATGCTTATATGATATTATGTGACATTAACATATCAAGTGTGAATATAATCTTCCAGATTTGAAAAAATGTGAAATAATTTAAACTTAATACTAGTGTATAACCCGTCGAAAATCGACGAAAAATTATTTCATTATAATTTATAAATATAAATTTTAAAATAATATATATGGATGAATCACAAAAAAATTATTATTATAAATGCAATAATCTGTTTAAAAGTAATATAATAATTTATCGTATATATAATGTATTGGTAAAAAATTACATTACGTTATATTTTATTAACATAATTGCAAATCCATTCTACTTGAAAAGTTATATAAGTTGCAAAATATAATTGTTACATGAAGACTTATCGTGTAAAAGTTATTGGTATATAATATATCACTTTATGTCGTAATTAAAAAAAATAAAAATTTGACTCTTTATTTGTTTGATAAAAATCAATTAGTTAACCAAATCAAATAAATACTTTTTATTCGAAAAATATTTATTTAATAATCAAATAATTAATGTTGTATGTATGAAAACTTATGTCGTTGGTGAGTCAAAATTAGGCAAGACAATCAAGTAATAAATGCATGGATAATGGCTATCCATATTCATACACACTATCATTTTAATTTGTGTATATTGATATGAATAATTATTATTATTACCCGCAAACATTATGCGAGATATACCCGTAAAATAATCATCAACATGTCTTTTAAGTACTCGCTCATCCACCTAATATTAATCATTTTTTTTATAAATTATATGTATATTATTTCCTAAATTATATATAATCTCTCTTAAAATTTAAATTATATGTTTCAGAACTAATGAATACACACAAGTGACGGGTTTCCGCGGATGACGGGTTTGAAAATTAAACTTATAATTGTTATTTTTATATTGTTCTTCTATTGATGAAGTTCACCAAATTTTCAATGTATGATGAAATTCACTAAATTCACCAAAAATATATTGAAACTTAAGCTACGAAATATGAGATTGATTAAAATAAGATCAAATTAACTAATGAATTTTTTAAAAATCATAAAGTATTTAAAATATTATATATTTAATATTAATGAAATATTTATTTTTTTATTAATATATATTTATCTATTAAAATATATGTATTGATGAATATTAAATAGTATTATTTTATTCGGTAAGTTATATTTTATTTTACTGAATTTTTAATAAAAATATTTATTAAATAATTATTAAATAAAAATCAAATTATATATTTTATTATAAATATTATACATTCTTTTTAAATTATTGAATTATATTTATTGCAATGTTCACTAAATAATTAATTAAATAAAATTATAATTGATTACAATATAAACCATTATTAAATCATATTAATTAAATTATCATATATAATATATTAATTTTTACTGAGAAATTTCTGATGATGCCACGTAAGCTTTGAAAATTAAGGTGGTGGCTCTGGTATGTATTGGTTTAATATATTATATAAATAGATGTTGTCCTCTCATCCATACCAAAACAAAAATACAAATGATTTAAGATTATCTTATTATATTTTAATCAACAAATTATAGTGCAATAGTTAACCATTAAGAGTAGCTGCATATTTTGCGAGCGACCAAATTAATGTACAAAATATATAACGTACAAATATTGTATTTATCGCATTCATTCGTTGATGATAAATTGATATTTTTTCATAGCTAAAATGCTAAATTGTAGACTGTGTACGAAATTATATTTTTCTTTGAAGAAAAAAAATTGGAAAATTTATGAACGATATATGAAATATGAATGTACCATTAATACTCAAATTTGGTTAATTTTTTCTCACTAATTTCGTGGCTGAAGTTTATTTTTTACTAACATTATTTTTTACTATTTTAATTATATCAACACAAAACAAAATCTATCTTTCAATTAAAAAAATATTAATTAAATAATAATTACTTTTGAATAGTACTCATCCGTCCCATCCAATTTGTTAGATTTTCATTTTTTAATTGTCGCACCCAGTTTGTTACGTTTCCTTTTTAAAACAATTTTATTATTCACACAAGTTTAAATAATATATATATATTTCTATCACCACTTATAATACTTTTAAACTCTTCATAAATCTCGTGACCAAAAGCAAATGTAATAAATTGGGCAAGACGGAAGGAGTAATTGAGTATGAATTCGTTAATTCATACTAAAAAATGATTACTATTTAAATAGTATTTATTTAATTAAAGGATAGATAGAACTTTTTTTTATTATATTTTTTTGTGATATTGTCACTCACTTGTATAATTTATGTTTTGAGAATGTCAATTTTCCATTATTACAGTTACCTGACACTGGACGTCTATTCCTTGGTGTTTGTATTCTACATACAAACTTCTGGACAATTGATCCACATACCTGCAATGAATCACATCATATTATATATTCAGTAAATCGAATTAATTCGAATAAACAAGATCCACACACTACCTACCTAACTACCCATCCCTGTATCTCAATCGCAGTTAACTCTATCTCATGCAACTTATTTGATTAGTTATTAAATGTGAAGATGAAGATGTGTCCCTAAAAAAGGAAAAAAGAAACAAGTAAAGATGTGACATACAAAAGAGGCATAGTATTTAATATAAACCATGACCTCTATATAGTATTATTTTCCGTGAATATTTGACGCTCTTCAATTGCAGTATATATCAGTCTGCAGTAAATTAAACGCATTAAATTGGACCACGTGCTTTTGCACGGACATTGGCTGGTTTTGATTGCCTTTCCCTCATACCTTGGATTCAAATGTGCTACTTTTCTTTCTCTTTTTTTTTTCTTTGGCAATTAATCTTAAAGACTAATGACCCAAGAAGAAAGAAGTAAGGGCTTGTTTGATATATAGATAATTATAAAGTAATTAATTAACATGATATAATATATCATAATTTATATACCGAATAAGCCCTAAGACAACAAGAGCTCTGTACAAATTTTTTAAAAGGATCATTTACAAAATAAATATTCTCAAAAGTACAAAAGCTAGGATTCGAACTCCAAATATTCTGTTCATGACTAACTGTATTGTTAGAGAAGTTTTGAAATAAAATATATTAATATATCCATATAATACTATAATAATCAATATTTTTGGGGGCTTAACCTCAGGTATCAATCTAGAGCTAGATCAATAAAAAGAAACGGTAAGTGGGTGTTGTTAGTGAAAGTGGCGGCGGAGAATGGGTGGGGATTCTTACGCTTTGGTGGCGGCATAAACTGCGTAAAGCGGATGCGAAGGTACAACAACCGATGCACCGGAGCCAATGTTAACGATGGCGCCTCTCCCCCTACCGACCATCCAAGGTACAACTGCTCTCGTAACATGAGTTGTAGCTTCCAAATTTACCCTCACCAAATTCATCCATATCTCCTCACTCACCTCATGAAAGTACATGGCTCTTGGATACGTCACGCCCACGTTGTTGATGAGAAGGCCGACATCGAGGCCCTCCACAGCCTCCTTCAGCTCGCGGACCCTAGAGGCTACGTCTTCGTCTGAGAAGTCAAGCTCGAATATCTTGATGCTTGTGTGGGGATAGCTAGCTTGGATTTGGGCCGACACACTTTTCAGCTTTGTTGAGTTCCTGCTGACGAGGACTAGGTTTAGGCCCTTGCGGGCCAGCTCCAAAGCAAAGGCTTTCCCAATTCCATCGGTTGAACCAGTGACCACTGCCCACGACCCGTAGCTTCTCAGATCCTTGGCTGGTCTCAAAAGTAAGGTGAAGATCCATGTTACAAGGCATGATAAATTCTTCAAGAGGGTCAAGAAGCCGAGTAAGGATACGAGAATGATCCATAAGGGCTGACTTGTCATGTTGATTTAGAAAGAGAGAGAGAGGGGGGAAAATTAAGGGTACGTGGTTTGTTGAAGCTATAGGACTGAAAGGTTATATATATGTGTTGTTCTTCTATGGAACAGCAACCTCCACGTTCATTCATTAATATTTGCATGGTATCTAAATTATGTTATGATAGGCTAAGTTAAAAATAAGATAGTATGTAATGTAATGATGAGTTGTCCATAGATATACATGCATTTGGTATAGCAAAGTGAAAAGTCAAAGTTAACTTTAGTTAAACTCTATATTACATACTTCCTCCGACCCATTATTGTTGATCCCGTTTGATCAAATCTGTGAGTACTTCATTGACTTTTGAGTCAGCTAATGAGATTGTACTTTAATAAATTTTGACCTTCTACTCTAATATATTTTGAGCTTCTACATTAATAGAATGCGACAACGACCATGGCAGCTACGGTGGAAAAGGCAGGATAAAGAACAATAGTTGTTGCGCATGCGGCTACAGGCAGTATGCTAGCGCGAGAAATTGTAGAGCTACGCCATGTTCATCAGGAACATTTGAGTTGTCTTCGTCGTTGGCAGCTACAACGTCAACGATAGTGACAACTGACTTGGCTGATTTTTTGAATGTTTTGATGTAACATCAAAAAAAATTTACATGTTTGTTTTAGTTTTTAATTAAGGTTTAAAGTTCTCTCCCGAAAAATAAAAATTTCAACAATTAGATTAGCTCGATAAGAATATAGAATCAAGAACGTAGTCTCTACGATAAAAACAACAATGTTTAAGTCCTGTAATATTTATTAAAATTATTCAACAATTAAAGTAGAAAGTGTTTTAAATTTTAGTATTTCTATTAATATTTAGGGATAATGACATGTAAATACACAAACTATCCACGAATTTTTGTATTGCACACGAACTAAAAAATCTTCCCCACAATACACAAACTACGTAGTCTTTACTTATTTTGCCATTGGGCTTATTTATGGTCAAAATACTAATAACGTGGACCCGAATGAAGACGTGGAACTCCATCTAAGCACAAAGGACATCGTTTATCATTTAAACAAAATGACGAAAAAGTCAGCTTCACACTTATTCAAAGACTGGGTACACAATCTATACTTCAACAGTTCATCTCTCTATCTTTCTCCCTCTTACTCTCTCTAGCAGCAATCATTCGCATTCCATGCTACGGATTGCAGCGGCGTTGCTACAACTAACCTCGCAAATCAAATGCTTAAAGTGTTGAACAAGGAGCTCCGCCGCCTCAGCTCCAAATTGGGGTGGCGCCGCTTGCGGTCGAAGATCGTGGTGAAAAAGCTCAGGAAATCGAGTTCTTGAGCTCAGGCGGAAGCAGCAGCGGGGGTTTCGTCAGCCGTAATATACCCTACCTCTGAATCAGGCGGCGCCAAAAAGGTGATAAGGTTGGTGACATTCAACGCTGCCTTCTTCTCCATGGCGCCAACTGTACCAAAGTGGAGGATTCTTTCGGCAATAGACTCCAGCAAAATAAGGCAAGGAAGAAACTCGAGATCGATGGGGGATCAGCTGAGGAGCATTCTGAAGCAGTCGCCCCTGCACCAGAAGAGCGACATGAGGCAGCACAAGTTTGCGAGATCAAGATTGAGGGTTTCGATTAATCTCCCCGACAACGAGATATCGTTGAAGAGGAGCGGACAACTGAGCTTCAAGAAGTTGGAGGAGGTGAGCGGAGAGGGACAACTGATCAAGGTAGCATCAAGAACTAGCTTTCTAGTGCATGAGATATTGATTTGTCTTGCTGCTTCCTCAAACTTTTCAACTCTTTTTGGAGTTGCGGTCCAGTACACCACACTCTCGCGTATATTTTCGATGTTATCTTTAATTTCATTCAATCCCTCCTTAACTATCAAATTCAAAATGTGTGCACAACAATGCATATGGACAATTTTTCCACCCAACATCAAATAAGAACAATTCTCCTTCATAAAATCCACAATCACATCATTAGTAGAACAATTATCTAGTGTTAGAGTAGATAACTTACGATCAATACTCCACGCAACCAAACATTGCATTAACACTTTTGATAATGCTTCAGCGGTATGAGGAGAAGACACATATATAAATCTACAATCAAAATATACAAATATTTTTTATTAGTAAATATTTTAATATAAATTGGAAATACAAACTATAAAAAGATATAATTACCTAATGATTCGATTATGTAACTCCACGATTCATCAATATAGTGGGCAGTCACCACCATATATCCTTTTTTTATTATTAAAATATCTTTCTTGATTGAGTTTCTGGACACATGGTTGAATAATGACTGAGTTGAGCTCACAAAACTTCTAAATCCTTCATGTTCAACCATATTAAGAGGATACTCATGCAAAATAATCATCCTTGCAAGTTGTTGCCTTGAAGCATATTTAAATCTACAAGCATATGTTCCAAGTGAAGTGCCTCCAAGTGAAGTGCCTCCAAGACACATATGCATATGGAACCAAGACACATATATAAATCTACAAGCATATGTTCCAAGTGAAGTGCCTCCATCTTTTTTCTTTTCAAGATTCAAAATTAATTGCTTTATATCTTTATTTTTCTTGTGCGGACATCTCTTGTAGTGATCGTGCAGGTGCTTGGTTCCATTTTTTGCTTGATCCCGTCAATTTTTTTAACAATAGTTGCGCCTTATCTTCTCCATTGATTTTTACCTTTTCGAAATGGTGCCAAACAGATGAAGTTAATTTTATCTTCTTAAGTACTTCAACTTCACTCTCCAAATTGATTGTTTGTTGGGTGGCTTCAAGTATCTCCATCTGTCCTTCATTGGTTACAATTTCTTTGGGAGTTTCTGCCATTATATATTAAATAGATTCCCTAGAGAGAACACATAGAACTAAATGTTATATATCATATTAATTAATATTATTCTATAGAAAAACATATAAAACTAGCACATAAAATTTTCTAAATCTATGAAAGAGATGTTAGATGAATGAAGAAAGGCATGGTCGTTGCAGCAAAGCAAGGTAAGCAAAACTTTTCATTAGTGAAAAATATTACAAGTGATAAAGTTGTGAAGCAGCATGCACTAAACCCTAGGCTATGACCTAGAACCATCCAGCTACATTCCAAAACACTAGCTCCATGTGTAACAATCAAATAAAGACACATGACATTATCTATCTATCTATGTGTCGTGTGAATCATTTCCATGCTCCAATAATGATTGAACACATAAGCTAGTTGCACTATCTTTATTGTCATGCATAGCATGCATATTTGCAGAAGCGTGTTGATGGGTATCTCTATCATACCCCCTCAATTCGAGCGAGCCGAGAGACAAGATACCAAGTTTGTGCTTGAGGCAAGTGAAGAATTGTAAACTCAAAGGTTTCGTGAAGATGTCCGCGACTTGATCGAGGGATGGAACATGGCGAACATGGAGAATATTGGCTGCAATTTTCTCTCGAACAAAATGTATATCTAATTCAATATGTTTCGTCTGAGCGTGGAGCACTGGATTAGAGGCAAGGGAAATGGCAATTGAGTTGTCAACCCATAAGACAGGAGTTGAGCGAAGAGAAAATCCAATCTCTTGAAGAAGAGCAGTCAACCATAATATGTCAGTGGAGGCATTAGCAAGGCTACGGTACTCGGCTTCGGTACTAGAACGGGAGACAACAGTTTGTTTCTTAGAAGCCCATGCAATAAGATTACCACCGAAGTATAAGCACATGCCCGAAGTAGAACGACGATCATCGACATTCAACGCCCAGTCTGAATCCGAGAAACCAACGATGTTAAAATAACCGTTGCGAGAGATAAGAAGACCATGATCAAGAGATCCAGCAACAAATCGAAGTATGCGCTTTACAGCCCGCCAATGATGATCAAGAGGGTTAGCCATATATTGGCTAACTTTTTTGATGGCGAAAGATAAGTCTGGACGAGTGAGAGTGAGGTACTGGAGAGCGCCCACTATGCTTCGATATAGGGTAGGATTGACAACAGGACTGCCTTCAAATTTAGACAATCGAGAGTTAGAGATCATCGGTGTAGGACTTGGCGAGACAAGACTCATCTTGGCCTTGGATAAGAGATCCAAAGCATACTGCTTTTGATGCAAATGAAGACCAGTAGAAGTTAATCATTTTCTTGTCCTCAAGAAAAATTCAATCATCATGTATCGACTCAAATAAAAGATTAACACGCAAGCCCAACCTCCATGCATACCTTCACTTCAAGACTTAGACTAGACTCAATTCTCAATCGTATTCGGTTACTCAATCAAAATGTAGTACTACATGTTACTAAGATCATCAACATGCACACGATCACGATGTACACACATCTCACACCTCCCTATCATTCACATATTCGATTCCCCCTTTATTACGCCTTTCTAGCGTTTATTACTCTTTTTTTTTGAAGAGTTAATACAATACTCTTTCTACTCTTTTTTTTAAGGGGAACTGAACACATAAACAATAAGGAGTAGTCACTCATAATCTGAATCATGATCGGTACACGCCAACTAGCAAAGCAACATGCCCCACTACACGCCTTAATCACACAACCTAGCCCAATCAAGAACCGAAATCAATCTAAGTCTACAGCCATACATGCTCATACCCAGACTCACATGCTAATAATCGATAGTCGTCAACACAAGGTAATTGAATAAGCAAGACAACGTGCATCTGATCAAGATTGGGGAAGTACACGACATTACAACTCACATGCACAAACAAATCACAAACATAAACAACTCAACACAAATCACAAACACTAGACAAAACGTACACATTACAAAGCAATGACAGACAACACGAATACACAGGAACCTCTCCCCCACACTTAAGTAATACAATGTCCCCATTGTATATAAACCAAGAGGGAAAATAAGAGACTTCCCTATAGGATGACGAATTGTAGCCTTCAGCTGTGATAAGCCGAGATGCTACGTAAGAGTAATACGGTCGTCCATCTTTCCACTCTTCCTCTGCTGGACTCCATATCAAGCTGGATTTACCTGCATTCTAAACTTCCATCCTCTCTCTACTACACATATATATAAAACAGAAATAACTAAACATAAATTAGACATAAGCAAAAATGTAACTAATAACTAAGGATACGATAAACGTGGGTTGCCTCCCACTAAGTGCTCTTTTATCGTCTTGAGCTAGACATGACATTCTCCTATGTGAATTACTTTGGTTGAAAACCAAATAATTCTCTAAGTCGAACACCTGGAAAACACAACAACAAAAACCAAGCATAACATTCACTACACCAGAAAACAATAAACAAAACACCAAAGGAAGAGCAATAACGAACAGACAAGACGATATGAAACTACATAGGAAAAGAAAAAAAGAGAAATAATGAACAACACAAAGAACATTTAGAATCGAAAACGCCTAAAGTTTTCCCCGAAAATGGCGCCAAATTTGTTAAGCCTAAAGTGTGTACTCTAGGTTCTCGCAAATTATTACGAGGTCAATTGCACATGGCAAGCTAACCCCAGTCGGATCTCGATGGAAAGCTTAACAGGACGGCACTAATCCTAAGTGTTATTAAAACAAGAAAAGGAAAATCCTAAACACTCTAACAAAGCTAAATGGGAGGAACAAGAAATAAAACAAAAATAATAAACAAACATAAAAAGGTGGATTCGGGATTGAAGGGCCTAGAATTTAGAAAACCTACAACTAATTAAATCATGTTCCTCTACTCATGCTATTGTTCGTAAATCAATGACTTTCTAAAAGTTAGTCTAACTAATCACTTACGTGTTCTCAATTAGACAACAATCAAAACCCTCGCATTATATTACCTTAATAGGAGTTCCTCAATTACGAACAACAATTCGAAGTTAATTAACGACTTCCTAAAGTTACTTAATTACTAACTTTCGTATTTGACAATTAAGCCGTAATTCTAACCTACGTATTCGAATTACACAATAGAAAAATCAATACCAACCACGAATATGATTCCTACTTTCCCGATTTGGAATCATTGTTTGATTTAACCCTAGGTCTATATTGGAATCATCTGTCGATCTCAACAAATAAACGATAAATCAAAACGGTGATCAAACGTTTCAATTATACAAGCACGAGTTAAATCAATAAGCAGAATCGAAGAGCAATCAATAAAGAATTAAAAGAGATTCTAAACCTAGGGAGAGGAAGACAATAAATTCATAGAACAATTGAAATAAGGACTAAACATGCTTATAAAGATTGAGTCTCGAATTGAGAGCCAAACTCGCCCTCAATCCTTCATCCCAAGTAGAAATTACAAGCAAAAAGTACTAAACTAGAGTTCTAAGATTACAAGTTCGAGTTCTATCTAAAGGAATGAGAATAGGGATGTTCCCCTCTAAATGGCCTGAAAAAAGACTTAAAAACCCGCCAATAACTGCCAGCCAGCGGTCGCTGGTTTGCACATCATGTCCGCTGCTGCAGCACAGGCCCAACGACCAGTGGCCTGTGAAAAATACGAAAATTTTGAAAAGACAAAATTTAAGCTCATCTCGATAGGAATCCGTAGCCGCAAACGGATCCAAATTCAGAGTTGTAACGAAAGAGAACGAGCCAAAACAAAATTGTTGCGCAAAACGCAACAATTTTGCATATGGCCATGTTCTCGCGTTCTTTCTCCTCTCGCCTTCTGCCCGTCACTCCTATCAAGCTGCCGTCTGGTTTCCTCAGCTTTGTTCGGCTTAGCACATACGACATAATCGGCACCAATTAAGCTCTTATCCGTCCTTTAATTCACCATCCTACAACAAACACGAAAACAACAAAAACCGACGTAATACAAAATAAAAATAAAAACACGAAAACAAAACAAACTAAAACCTAGACACGACGAAACATCAACTAAAAACACACAAAAAATGAGCTAAACAATAGATATATGGATTAATTATAAGAAGATAAGTGGATACTATCTAATTGGAAGCATTTATATAAATTTATCATTGTGGAATCATTATTAGTAATTGATGATTTCAATGTGATAAATGTTTTTAGAAAAAGGCAATCATTAATATTGATTAATGATTTTGAATGCCCTCATTTAAGGTGATTGGCTTATTAATGCTCATGATTAATGCAAGCATTAATAGTAAATACTTAATGCAGATATTGGTGATGATTAATAATTATTGAGAGAATCATTAATAATAATTAATTAAGATTAATAGCATGCATTAATGAAGGTTATGAGTGAAATATTTAGTAATAACAATAGTGCAGACATTGCTGCACTCGAGTGGGATGTTCCAAACTGCCACTTTGACTTTAGACATATACAAAATTCCGTGTAAGCATAAAGGGAGAAAGGTCCATACAATAAGACAAAGAAATTCATAAACAAATCTTGAGAAAAGAGAAAAAGAGATATTAAGGTTAAAATGGCCAGCTTAAACATTCTAATAGTTTGAAAAAGAACTAGGAAGAAAAATTATTACATAGGGGCAATACAAATAAAGAAGGTAAATATGGAGAAATGAGATGTCTCCTGCCTAGGTGAGATGACACTATTCTCTCTCTCTTTAGGGTACCAGCCAAACACCTACAACAAGAGAAGGGGTTGTATTAACAAATGAGATATGAATGGTACTAGCACCTGCAACTGCCATGAAGGAAATCTCTGTAAAATAGAATACAGCAGGAGAGAATCTCCTCAAAATAGGATAGAACAATCTAGAAGAATGAATGCAAAAAAAATAGATTATTAAATCATTTAGTTAGAATTTAATCAAAGCACTTGATTAAATTCATAAATCATAAGTATGATAATTAAGGTTAATCTAACTTATAAGAATTTATTTTGATTTAAGGATCAAAATATTAAATTAAAAATTTCTATATTTATTATACCCAATAATTAGTGGCTTGGGTGTAATAAATGTACAAATCCTAGCTCGATTTCAGAAATCAACAACGATACCTCTAGAATATAAATACGATACTTGAATGATAGTTGAGTTAAAAGATTCGAGAATAACTCTCGAAACAATAAAGGATAATACTCCTTACACTTAGAAGTATTAGACATACTTGATAAATGTATCTCACTCGAGATTTGTTTAAAGATTTCGACGAGAGGTCGATCCGCACTTCGAGAACGAGACCATCGCCATTCAAGACTATTCAAGTAGACTTTTCTTACTCTATAAAAAATTATGTGTGCATGTTTTTAAAATGAAACGAGATATTTTCAAAGCACTGTCTTGCAATAAATATTTTGATTTATGTATGATGCTTATCTATTTATTTATAATCGAATGCGAGTCCTAGTAGATTAGATATACTACTCAGTCTAGTGTACACAGGACCGTGAGTCATCCAGATGTTGACCGGTCGAGTGTCTGTGACAAGTGGCCACTTCCCCGACAAAAAGAAGGTTTAGATATGGTTGATTACAAAGAACTAGGACTGCAATCAAACTTAGAACTTTTCTCAAGAAATGCTTTTGTGAACATAGGTGCTTTAGAGACAAAAAGCATTATGCTTCGCTTGAAATGGTTTGACAGTTATAATTGTATGTGTGCGATTTCAGCACGTGTCTACTGAGTACTTTCGTACTCAGTCCTGCATGTATTTCTAAACATACAGGTTAAGAAACGATGAAGATTTGGTGCTACGTTTGGCTTTTTGTCGGTCTCATAGCAGCTGACTCTTGAGGGTTTTACGTGTCTTCTTACACGTATAATTTTCGTCAATCGATCTCACTTTCCGCTGCTAGATAAGACTGTTATGTAATAGACTTGTGATTCCAAACACTTTATTTAATTGTGTTTATGCATTAAGCTCATGACTCAAACTATCCCTATGTTGAAGTCGAACGAGAAATCGTCGACCTATGTTATGTGAAGATTATTCAGTTCACTCTTATTATTTTTCCTCATTCTATCCTTGTTCCTATGTTATGAATTTATGTACTTATATTCAGATTACGAGACCAAATGTTTCCGTGCTTTACTATGCTTAGTAAAGTGCGGTGGTGACAGAGTGGTATCAGAGTATTCGTGCTCTGAACTCAAGAGTCCTTCTTCAAGTATAAGTCTAGTAATGTTTCACTAGACTAATTGAGCGAGTAGCCTAGCACCCCAACGTATCATGCTCCTTAGATGAAGCAAATGTCTTATAAAAAAAGCTTTCAGAGTGGAGTGATACGAAATTAATCTCTCACCCTAAGTTCGGATTTTCGAGAACTTAGAATCTTTCCTTACAACTAAGGAATCAACAACATGCACGAGTCATTGAACGAGAGCATAGATCACAATTAGAGTGAACACTCTCAAATATCTCAAGAAATAAAACAAATGAGAAGAATCGTAACGATGTCTTCTTTTACATAACAAATAGCAGCCAGCAAGATTCGATAACTATCGATCCACCGCCAAATCCGAACTTAAAAACAAACCGTAAATCGGTTAACGAAGATTTAAGTATCCAAGAATGATTAGTCATAAAGGAAGAAAATTCTAACTCTAAAAGGGGACTGTGCCCTGAGGGCATTCCCCTCAATTAACAATCTAACCCAAGAAGACAATTTGGCCCAAGTGAGCCATAATAGCTTATGAAATGAGTTTAGATTTGAATATTTTGAATTTTGATTACGTTTATATTCATTTTATTTTATAGTGGTGAGATTTCTCCAGACTGCTAGGAAGCATATTATGTACCGATCGATTATTTTGCACGAGTACCAGTCGTATGTGTCCCAGCCGGGGGATACTTTAGTGGAGTTCTTAGGCCACTACATGAGACGATGGGAGGCGGCGAGGCCTCATGGGGCTACATGGATGGATGAGATAATGAGGTTGATCCCTTTGTTGCCTGCCAGATGGTAGGGATGAGCTCGTATGATAGCAAGCAACTACATCCGGCCTGTCGGACAGAGCTATGATTGTGGAGCTGATGTGCGGAGATTTGTGGCCACGATACTGTACTACTGTACTGCATATGGTAGCGCACCGGAGGGTCCCTATATCTGACCTGGGGACTTGGTTCCGGTGGGTGACGTACTGCTGACCTAACTTCTAGCCGGAGTGATTCATCTCACTCCGACCTACTGTCTGCTATATAACGAGCCGACACCGGAGATCCTGGCACGCCACGACGCCGAGGCAGGGCCTTCTCACCCACAAGGAGAGCGTCGCTTGCCATCGCCTGTTCCACTCTCAATGCTCATGCTGGAGTATCGGGGACGTCACGAGGACGAGTTGGGTCCCTCACGCCCCACCATTGGGATCCGGCGACCAGCTTTTCCCCGCCGACCCCCAGCTGCAGATTTTGACTCAGGCTCAACACAGTTTTGACTCGTGAGGAGCGGACCAGCGGGTGATGATGGCAGGGGCAAGGCCCCGGTGCTAGTTGCTCCAGATGAGGATTGCCCTCCATTCCCTTACTCCCGAGGCTCCGAGAGATCGATCCTTACACTTACCCCAACTGACGAAGGCCCCTCCTGGAATGGGAACCATCCTTCGACTTCTACGAGCTTCAGGCCAAGGTGATGAGGATACTGGAGGAGTTGAGCAGGTCCTTGCATTTAGGCGAGGAGTATTTGGAGGAGGACCCCGAGGAGGATCCCTGAGGAGGACACTGAGGAGGATCCCTGAGGAGGACCCTGAAGAGGACCCGTAGGAGGATCCGGAGGACGACCCGGAGGAGGACCCGAACGAGGATCCTGAGGAAAAGCACCCAGAGGAGGCAGTCCTTGAGAGCGATCTGGAGGACGAGGCATGGGAGCCTGATTGGGAGCAGGAGGCACCACCAAAGGAGGAACACCTCAGCTCTGTGACCCAGGACTAGATCGGGCGATATTTTTTTGTGCTCATCAGTGACGGACCATATATCTAGGGCGTTCTGATGATAGATTTTGTAGTCGGAAACAGTGACCTAGTAGGGACCGTTCATACTAGTGACGTTACATTCTGACATTTTGATAGCACGAAAACACACTAGTTAATGTTTCATGGCTTAGAAACTTTTTTGATGTCATGCTGGTGAGATGAGCATCATACCATGTACTTAGATAGTACGTTATGGAACTAGTAATGTTTAGAACTCGTTGAGGCAATAATGAATGGAATTTTGATGACCTTAGAGATCATTTCTATATGCGTAATGTCTATTACTAGTCTTTGGCATCTTTATGTTACAACGATAACGAGTAAGATTATATACCTACGTGTGCAAGAATTAAGCTACTTATTGCACTTGATGAATATCGTCACCAATTATTTCCCTTATGAGATAAAAAAACCCTCATGTTAACAGAATGACGCCCAAGAGGTAGAGGGAGGGGGTACAACCATAGAAACGAGGAAAGGGGTCCAGCCGGAGAGCGGGAGGTAAACCCACCCCTCCCACCACCTGCTAGGACAAATGAGGAGCTCTTCCTCTTCCAGAACCCACCCACTTTCAACGGGTTGGGCGACCCCATAGAGGCAGAAGTCTGAGTGCATGCTCTGGAGCGCATTTTCAACTTTTTGCGCTGCACTGACCAAGAGCGCATGACATGCGTTTCATTCCAGCTGAGTGGATCTGCTGACTTCTGGTGGGAGGCCAGGAGAAAGACAATGACCCCCGAACAGAGAGAAAATCTGACTTGGGAGGAGTTCAAGACGAGAATATATGATAAGTATATTCCTAAGAGTTATCGAAAGAAGAAGGAAATGGAATTCTACAATCTGAAGCAAGGAAGAATGTCAGTGGCAGAGTATGACCAAAATTTTTGCGACATGTTTTCATATGCACCAGAACAGGTGGATACTGATAAGAAGATGGTTGAGAAATTTTGTGCCGGTCTGAGGTACGAAATTAGGATGGCACTGGCTAGCGACGAAGACTTGTCATACCCGGAGTCTCTTAGTCACGCTCTCGACATCGAGGTGGCTATGGTAGAAGAACGACAAGTAACTGCAGCACAACCATCATTCTCTTAAGTGCCATCCCAGAGCCACAAGGGAAAGCGTAAGTGGGAAGATAACCGAGGTAGTATGACTACAAGAAGCCATGGGAAGTCCATAATCGTTTCCACAACTCTGGAAAACAAAACCCAGTAGCTCAGACTGAAGTACACCCACAGAAGTTCCCTACCTGATCGAAGTGCAAGAAAATGCACCTGGGGGAGTGCCGAGCCTGGCAACGACGGTTGCTTTATCTGCGGCCAAAAAGGGCATTTCGCTAGGAACTATCCCACTAAGAAACAAGGGGGAAGATCCAAACCCACCCAGTCGAACCCGAGATAGTATGTTTGAGCCATGGAGGTTCTGCCCCAAGTTCGACAACATCAACAGTAGTTGCCACCACCTCAACTCCAGTACCCTCAGTACTAGTCCCAGAGGAAGCCACAGCAGGCTCGGGCTTACGCAATGAAGCAGAAGAAGCCTGAGGGGAGTCAGAGAAATCTGACAGGTATGTGAATACTCCTAGACATCCAAATGATAATTTTCTTTGATACGGGAGATTCTCATTCCTTCATTGCTAAAGCATGCGTAGATAATCTAGAGTTGGAATCAGAACTAGTAGAGACATCTATGAATGTTTTTTCACCTGAGGAGGAATCACCATTGTCACTCATGCTTGCTCAAATTTGAGCCTGAATTTAGGATCTATTAAGGTGCTAGCGAACAATCTTAGCATTCTTCCGATGAATGACTGTCGGAGCTCAGTCGTTATCACTCCGGCAAGATAAATTTATAAGTCCAGCACTCTTCACTAGGTTCCGCTAGTGGCAAGTACATGGTTGATCCCACAGGGAATTGGTGGATTCATCTCTCGATGTCACAGTTTGGGGTTTTGATTCGGGTCTTGCCTTGGGCAAGAGGTGTAACCAAGCAGAATAGTAAAAGCTGTAAAAGTAAATAACTGAAAAGAAACATTGAAAAAGTTAAATGAGAAAGCGACTTGACTTGGGTTAGATTCCTTGAGTCTTGACTTATGTCTCGATCATTGGTGCAAAGTTATTCGTTGTCTCGGCGAGTCATCGGTTAAGGGCAGGCATAAGAATGAGGTTTTACTCCTACCACTCAAACCCCACCAAGCACACCCTTTCAGCCCAGAGGGTAAGAGTTACTCACTCCCTATCCTCCTTGCCCAAGATTTCTCCTGAACCAAGCTTACTCAAATGTACCAGAATAGGCATTCGTGGGGAAGACAACAACTATGGGCACACCATCTCAGATGCCCTTCCCATGGTGTCCCCACCTACTTCACCACGTTGATCCCTCTGGCTGGCAAGTAGGAAATCGCTAACACTTGGAGTTTCTAGCTCGCAATTGTAACCTGATCTCGCCCAAGACTGCTACTGGCCAGACAACACCGATGACTTGATCAAGTTGTATAGGATTCAGATCCAGCGCTTTTGGAACTTCAATGTCTTTTATCTTTCACTTCAATGTCGAACTCCTGTAGTAGCAAGATCCATCTTATCAGTCGTGGCTTGCTATCCTTTTTGGCCATGAGGTACTTCAGCGCAGCGTGGTCAGTGTAGACCATTGTCTTGCTCCCGAAGACAATCTTCTGACCCATTACTTTTCCTATGGCATAGCCGCTGGCGTCACACATTAGCTCAAAGGGCATCCCCCAATCTGGTGGTCTAATTACTATTGCCGAGATCAAGTGGTTCTTCAGAATCTGGAATGCCTTCTTGCATTCCTTGTCGAAATCCCATGACACCTCATTTTGGAGTAACATGTTCATCGGTTGGGCTATCTTGGTGAAATCCTTGACAAAGCGGCGATAGAAACTGATCGCACTATTCTACGCTATAAAATAGGCATAATATAGAGCAAGTCGAGTATCGTATCCACAGGGACTGATAAACGAAAACACACTGATTAACCAACACGAATATCCAATTATTATTTAGGCAACAATTTCAAGAGTTTGATATTGATCTCAAGTTCATACAATGAAATACGAAAATGACAAATATACGAATAACAATAAAAATGAAAGAGGATTCCAGGGGTAATGTAACGACAATACTTCAATTAATGGATTCAATCATTAATCCTAACTACCAAATTTTAATCCTGATGCATGTGAAGGTTCGCATAATCAACCACATACTCCCGGATAGGGCAATATATGATAGTGGGCTAATTTAATTCCTATCTCCGCTAGGTCTCAAGATAATTAAATTAGTTACAAAAGGCACACGAAGAATACCCTCCTATAGTTCTCCTATCTCCGCTAAGTCTCAAGGATCAACATATATTGCAATCTATGTGTTGGCTATGCATCTAATTCCGGATAAGACATCAAACACATAGCTTGCACGTAATAATAATGGCCGGTTATCACAACATGAGAATGAAAATCATAAATCACAAACAAACATCGGAAGGAAAACTAGAAATTAATATTACGAATCCATCAACCGAAATATGTCATTACAAATCCCCTAGAATCACAAAAGCTTTAGCTACACATATTGAAGTTTAAGCATGAATTGAAATAAAAAAATAACAACGTAAACCCCTTGTGTAGAACTGCAACTTCGGGTTGTCAATCCTCGATCTCGCATCCGTCAACAAGAGCTTGGAACAAAGCTTCAAAATCTAAGCTAAAATATGGAACTAGAGAGAATTATGGAGAGTTTGCTCCCTTGGAGCTAAGTGTTGAGAATGATGTTGTAGAATGAAGAATTCTTCCTCCATAAGCTAAGTATATCCCCTTCCCAATGGTCCAAGGTGTGCTAGGAGAAGTCTTCCCTCATGTATGAATGCAATAAGTAGGAGAATCCAACATTGGAATATCAAAAATCACGCCCAACAATACATGAAAAGTCCCATTTTGCGGCTAAGGCTGACGAAAACGGCGATCGCCGAAAATACGCTGTAAAAACGGCGATCGCCGTTTTTGTCAACATGGTCGCCGAACTTGCTGTATTGAAACGGCGATCGCCGTTTTGATCGCCAAAATTTCGCTGCAAAAACGGCGATCGCCGTTTTTGCTGTGTCTCGCGCAGCAATTTTGTTTCGGCCCGTTCTCCCTCGTTTCAACTCCGATTTACGAACCGTTTGCACCTACGGACTCCTATCGAGATGAAATTTCATCCTATGCAATCCACACTTGATGATTTCAAATCTTTATTTTCGGCTCTCGGCTTCCAATACGTCTCTACGCTCCGCCAAAACCTATAAAAACACGAAAAGAAACAACAAAATGTAAAACCAACACAACACACCAAAACCAACGGAAACAAATACGAAACACACCAAAACAAAGCAAACAACTTGGACAATTGCATCATTAAAATCATGTCAAATGAGTGTTTATCAGAAACCCACGTGGCCAAGGAATCCCCGCAGCTGCTTCTCATTGGTAAGGTATGGCAGCTTGGCAATGATCTCCACATTGGCAAGATCCACTTCGATTCCTTTCTCAGAGATAACGTGGCCAAGTACAATGCCTTACTTGACCATGAAGTGACATTTCTCGTATTTGAGCACCAGGCCTTTGTCTACGCGCCTTTCTAGTACCATCTTCAAGTGCTCAAAACACTGGCCAAAGCTGCTCCCACAGACGGTGAAATCATCCATAAATACCTCAATGCAATGCTCAAGGAGGTCAAAGAATATACTCATCATGCACCTTTGGAACGTGCTAGGGGCATTGCATAGCCCAAAAGGCATCCTTCGGTAGGCAAAAGTTCCAAAGGGACAAGTGAATGTAGTCTTCTCTTGGTCCTCGACTGCTACCCATATCTACATATATCCTGATTATTCGTCAAGGAAACAGAAGAACTTGTTTCCTGCCAGCCGCTCGAGCATCTGGTCAATAAACGGCAGTGGGAAGTGGTCCTTCCTGGTCACCTTGTTCAACTTTCTGTAGTCAATGCAGACTCTCCAACCTGTCTGAAGTCTTGTTGCGATTAGCTCCTTGTTCTCGTTCTCTACCACTTGTACGCCAGACTTCTTGGGCACAACGTGGATTGGGCTGACCCATAGACTATCTGAAATGGGATTGATCATCCCCATGTCAAGGAGTTTGACAATCTCCTTCTTGACTACCTCCATCATGACTAGATTCAGCTTCTTTTGTGGATCTCGAACTGGTACCGCATCTTGCTCAAGCAGAATGTTATGCTGGCACACCGTAGGGCTAATTCCTTTGATGTCGGTTAAGATCCATCCTATAGCCTCCTTGTACTTCCATAGCAGATCTCGAATCTTATCTTCCTCGTCGTGGTGTATCTCCGAGCTAATGATTACTGGCAATGTCTCCTCCTTGCCCAAGTAAATATACTTGAGATGCTTGGGCAAAGTCTTCAGCTCCAACTTTGGTGGTTTGAGTATAGATGTTTCCACCTGGTTCCCTGGGACCGAAAGTGACGTCGAGATAGGGGACTCCACTGTTTGGACAGATTCCTCAGTGGTTATTTCTTCCTCCTTGCCCTCTTCGTTGAGTAATTCATCTTTCGTCTTGTTCAGAATCTGGGGCAAGGCCTCCTCAATGTCTTTGTCAATGGATTCTACAAAATCCACTATCTCCTCGTCTGGGGCATTCTGCTCCGTCTTATAGATGTCAAAGGTCACCGTCTATCCAGCACACTTGCAAGTCAGCTTCCCGGTATCACAATCGATGAAGGTCCTGGCCGTCTTGAGAAAAGGCCTACTTGAAAGCATAAGAGGTTTCTTGGCAGAGGAACTGTCCATGTTAAGCACATAAAAATCAACAGGAAAAATTAAATCTTGTACCTTTACCAAGACATCTTCCACTATGCCTACTGGAAAAACGCTTGACTTGTCTGCTAGCTGGATCATGGCTCTAGATGGCTTCAGTAGCCTTATCTTCATCTCCTCGAACATACTTAGGGGCATGACATTGATTGAAGCCCCCAAGTCTAGCATGGCTTGATCAATGTTGGTATTTCCTATCACGCAGGAGATATAGAACATCCCTGGATCCTCGCACTTGACTGGCAAATCTGTCTTGAGCACTGCGGATACATTCTCTCCGACTAGAAATCTTGTGTTGTCAGGGTATTGTATCCTCTTGGTACACAGCTCCTTAAGGAATTTTGCACATCTTGGCATAGTCGCGAGTGCGGTCAAAAGTGGCATGTTGACTTCCACTTTCTGGAACACCTTGAGTAGTTCCTTCATATCTTCAGCTTCTTTCGTCTTGGCCAACCTTCTGGGGAAAGGTGGCTTGCAGTAGATATTTTCCTGCAGAGCCTTCCATTTTTCGGGAGTCTTGACTTTAGGTTTGGGTTCTGACTTCTTCTCTGGTTCAGGCTTCTTGACTGGCTCCTCTGGCTCTGCTGTCTTGATCAGCTCCTCCTCAGCTTCTAGCTCCTCTAGTTCTACCATCTCCTTGGCAGGTTCCATTACTCGTTCAGGGTAAGCTTTACCGTTCCTGAGTGTCACCGCGTTGACCTGTGGCTTGGGATTCACCTGGACTTGGGAGGGTAGTCCTCCTTGCTTGTTTTCCATCTTGACGATAGCCTGAGTCAAATTGGAGATCTGGTTGGCTAGTGACTATAGGGATCCTCGACTTTCAGTCTTGAACTTCTCAATTCATCACTGAATTTGTGGTATTCCTTGGACAAGTTCTGCACAATTTCAAACAGAGATGGCCCTCTTGGTAGGATTTGATTTTGATATTCGAGTGGAGCTTGATAGTGGTTGCCCTCGAATCTTAAGTTCTCATGGTTTCTCCATCCTGGATTGTAAGATTGTGAGTGGGGATCGAATCTCTGTCTTGGGCCTTGATTGTGGTTTCCTCCATTGTTGGTGTGCCCAAAAGCATTGACTTCTTCTTCTCCTGGGGTTGGACATTCGTCGGTCAAGTGCGTGGTAGCATAACACAGCTGGCACGTCTTAACATTCTTCTTGATGGTTGGTTTCATCATCTCCATCATTTGTTTCATGGCAGCGCACAAGTCAGAGAGTTCCGTCTTGGACTGTGATGCGGAAACATCTCCATGGTTCTGGTCAAGGAGTGTATATCTTTTCTGGATTCTGCTGCCATGTCGTTCAACAGCCTGAAAGCTTCAGAAGGCTGCTTGTTCAAGATAGAACATCCACATGCGGCATTCAGCAACTGCCGCTCACCAGGACGCATTCCATTAATGTAGAATTGTATCAAGTCCTGATCTGGAATGTTGTGCTGCGGGCACTTGGCCAACATAAGCTTGAATTTGTTCTAATAGTCATAAAGTGACTCTCCAGCTCCCCATTTGGATGGTGCTCATTTTTCTCCTTGCGTTATGGATCCTCGAGAAAGGGTAGTATTTCTCCAGGAACTTCTGCTGCATTCCTTGCCAAGTCGTGAAACTACCTGCAGGTAAAGTGTAAAGCCATTCTCGAGCAGTATCTTGAAGTGAAAAAGAAAAAGATACCAGAAGTATGTATTCCTTTTTTACTGGCTCGTTAATCCTGATGGTTCCACAAGCCATCTCAAAGTCTTGAAAATGTCTTTGTTGGTCTTCTCCTGGCATGTCACTGAACTTGGGCAAGATCTGGATGAAAGAGTGCCTTAATTCCCAGTTGTCAGCCATCGCGGGCAAGGTGATGCCCGAGGGTTTCAGATTGTTGTTTGTGGGAAACATCATCTCCCTCAGTGTTTGCTCTTGGGGTGGGTTTTCATTATTATTATTGTTGTTGTTTTCTCCTTATTCGTCCGCCATTCTTGCTGCTAGACGGGCCTCTAGCTCAAGTCGCTCTTGTCTCCTTTGTCTGTCTCTTCTTCTCCTGGCGTTTCTCTCGATCTCTGTATCAAACCAAATGTCTCCAAGTCTACCTTCAGGATTAGGTCGAAGCATACACCGTAGACAAGACCTGAGTACATGTGAGAGAGAAATTCTTGAAAGCGCAACTCCCCGGCAATGACGCCAATCTATCGGAGCTCAGTCGTTATCGCTCTGGCAAGATAAATTTATAAGTCCAGCACTCTTCACTAGGTTCCGCTAGTGGAAAGTACAGGGTCAATCCCATAGGAAGTTGGTGTATTCCTCTCTCGATGTCACAGTTTGGGGTTTTGATGCGGGTCTTGCCTTGGGCAAGAGGTGTAACCAAGCAGAATAGTAAAAGCTGTAAAAGTAAATAACTGAAAAGAAACATTGAAAGAGTTAAATGAAAAAGCGACTTGACTTGGGTTAGAGTCCTTGAGTCTTGACTTATGTCTCGATCATTGGTGCAAAGTTATTCGTTGTCTCGGCGAGTCATCGGTTAAGGGCAGACGTAAGAATGGGGTTTTACTCCTACCACCCAAACGCATCACTCAAGCAGCCCATTTTTAATCGTCACGTAGCCACTCAAACCCCACCAAACACACCCTTTCAGCCCAGAGGGTAAGAGTTACTCACTCCCTATCATCCTTGCCAAAGATTTCTCCTGGACCAAGCTTACTCAAATGTACCAGAATTGGCATTCGTGGGGAACACAACAACCATGAGCACATCATCTCAGATGCCCGTCCCATGGCGTCCCCATCTACTTCACCACGTTGATCCCTCTGGCTGGCAAGCAAGAAGTCGCTAACACTTGGAGTTTCCAGCTCGCAGTTGTAACCTGATCTCGCCCAAGACTGCTACTGGCCAGAAAATACTGAGGATTTGATCAAGTTGTATAAAATTCAGATCCAGCGCTTTAAGAACTTGCTCAAACAACTATAAGCACAATTAGACCTCTTAAGACTTTATAAGTCTCGGACTCAATTCATCTTATCCCAAGTCAAGTCTAATAAACTAGCTACTCATGCAGAAAATAAAGAACAAAGTTGAAATAAATAAAATCATACTTGTATTAAAATACGAAAGTAAAATGTTACCAAAATATCCTCCTGCAAGGACCAACACGTGGCAAGGCCAAAAGCATAACAGAAAATATTAAAAGTGTTTGCCCGTAGGACTTTTTTCTTTCTCCCAATAACTCATACGAAAATAAAGAACTAAACTAGCAGCTGGGCACCGCTCCCTCCCCTCGCGTGTATCTCCTGCGTCTATTGTGTGCGTCTCTGATGTGAATCATAGCTTTAAATAGGAGTTTCTGTGGGCCTGGGCTTTTGTGTGGTACTGGCTAGGGTTCCGGCAAACTTTTCTTCCCGATCAGATATCCTGCGAAGAAGGAAAGAATCTCAATCCTTCCCCCAAATCATTTGTGAAAGGAAAGGGCGAATATTTTCCTTTTCCGCGGAAGGAAAGAAATCTGTCGCGAATCCCCGCCTCTTGCCCTTCGTCTTGTGCGCTCCTAGCTGCTTAGCCAGTTCTCTGTCTTGCTCAACTCGCTCCCTTGGTCTCCCTCTGCTGCAGTGTGGTCGCAGGCGGTACATTGTCTTGAGCTCCAGATTGCCCAAGCGATCTTCACGTATAATCTTACCTCTTTCCCGGAATGACCTGCAACTTGCCCTGCATCCTGCCTGCCATAGACTTGTGTCCTCCCAGACACGAAATGTGACACAAATAAAGGAAAAAGACTCAATCTAGACCTAAAGTAAGACACAAAAAGAGCACAAAAAATGAGCTCGTCAATGACGTGGACATAATCTTAAGAATGCATTGGCTAGCTGAAAACTACATCATGATCCTTTGTAATGAGAGGCAAATCTCATTCCGACCCCCTGGAAAGAAACCCACGAGTTTCCACGGGATCATCATGACTCAAAAGAAAGGTTAGTAAAGAAAGGTTGCTCAGCATACCTAGTTTCCTTGAGTGGAGAAATTAGGGAAAAATGGAAAATTGAAGATGTTGCGTATTAGAATACCCATATATGTTCCCAGAAGAATTGCCAGGACCACCACCGAACTAACAATTAGAATTCACGATTGATCTAGAGCTCGGATCAGCACCGATATCTAAAGCACCTTATAGAATCGCTCCGAATGAGTTGGAAGAACTCAAGATCGAACTCCAAGAACTTTTAGATCTGAGTTTCATCAGACCAGTGTGTCGCCTTGGGGAGCCCCTGTACTTTTTATAAAGAAGAAAGACGGTATGTCTAGACTATTGAGGCCTAAATAAAATGACCTTGAAGAATTGGTACTCTTTAACTCTAATAGATGACTTGTTCGACCAATTGAAGGGAGCAAGCGTCTTTTTGAAAATTGATCTGAGATTAGGTTATCACCAGCTGAAGTAGAAGATATCCCTAAAACAGCATTTCGAACCCGATACGGTCATTACAAATTTGTGGTAATGTTGTTCGGACTAACCAATGCACCTGATGTGTTCATGGACCTGATGAATCGCATTTCCCACCCATATCTTGACAAATTTTTTTTGGTATTTATAGATGATATTCTGATCTACTCGAGAATTGGAGAGGAACACGAGAATCATCTAAGAATCACATTGAAAACCCTCAGGAATGAGAAACTTTACGCCAAGTTCAGTAAGTGTGTTTTGGCTCAATGAAGTGGCTTTTCTCGAACACATCGCGTCATCTGAAGTGATTAAGGTAGACCCCGTCAAGGTAGAAGCAGTACAAGGATGGAAGGCACCCACAACTCCTAACAAAATACGAAGTTTCTTAAGGTTGGTAAGGTATTATCGGAGATTTATCGAATGATTCTTCAAAATAGTCAGACCGATGACGCAACTACTCTAGAAGGGATTTAAATGCAAGTGGTTACAAAATGTGTGAACTGAACAATGTCTTTAAATGTAAGCCGATGGTTTGATAATGGAGAAACTAACAACTGCTCATGTACTCGTTGTTCATTTGCTCATGTGACGATGGTTTGATAATTGAAAGTTGGTAACACTTTTTGTTATGAGAATAGCCTGACGTCTTTAAATGTAAGCCGATGTCGCTAATTATAAATTTATAGCGAACCATTATGTATGTGGATTAATAACCTTATATAGATATATGGATTGATTATAAGAAGATAAATGGATAATATCTAATAGCAAACATTTATAGAAATTTATGATTGTGAAATCATTCTTAGTAATTGATGATTTCAATGTGATAAATGATTTTAAGAAGACAATCATTAATAGTGATTAATGATTTTGAATGTCATCATTTTAGGTGATTGGCATATTAATGCTCATGATCAATGCAAGCATCAATAGTAAATACTTAATGCAAATATTGGTGATGATTAATAATTATTGAGAGAATCATTAATAATAATTAATTATTTTTAATAGCATGCATTAATGAAGGTTAGGAGTGAAATATTTAGTAATATCAATAGTGCAGACTGTTGGATCGGGAGCGCCCATCAGAATTGACGTACTGGCCCCATACACCAACAATTTTTTTCTCAGCCTGACCCATGACACTTTCCAATAGGTCACTCATCATAGTATTGCTCCAAGCCAAACACGCTTAACCTTGGAGTTCTACTAATGGGTCACCTGAAAAAGATGATGCACCATGTTGGTATGAGTAGTACTAATCAATTCTTTTAACCTCTCGTCAACAATAGTAGTGCAGGCCCTTTTCGACTTAAGCTCTCTCAGGTACAATACATGGAGGACCCACCCTCCAGGAGGTACTGGAGTCCACTTCCCAACACAGACATTGCTGCACTCGAGTGGGATGTTACTACCTGCCACTTTGACTTTAGACATACAAAATTTCGTGTAAGCATAAAGGGAAAAAGGTCCATACAATAAGACAAATAAATTATATAGTTAGTATGAAAAACTATTACAAAGAAAGAATGTAAGTATGGAGAAATGGGATGTCTGCTGCCTAGGTGAGATGCCACCATTCTCTCTCTCTTTAGTGTGCCAGCCGAACACCTACAACAAGAGAATGGGCTATACTAACAAATGAGATAAGAATGGTAATAGCATCTGCATCTGCCATGAAGGAAATCTCTGTAAAATAAAATGCAGCAAGAGAGAATCTCCTCAAAATAAGATAGAACAAAATAGAAGAATGAATGCAGAAAAATAGAAATATCACCTAATTGAGTAAGTAGAAAAGTTGGGGGAAAGAAGGGAGGATTGACCTGCACAATGTTGCAGCTCTCCTTCTCCACTATATGTTGCACACTCAACCTAGACCATAGCAGCTCTTTCATCCTAATGTAGGTTGCACACATAAAACAAAAGGTGGGATTAGAGAACTTCCGGTTCAGCAAACAAAGCAAAAAAAACCCCAGACCTTAATCAGTTTCCTCCTCTTATAAATACCAACCTCTTCTGCCTTAGACAAATTTTACACTTTACAAACAACCCACAAATTCACACTCAAACATTTAGCACATTTGAAGAAGGAGAGGAGACCTAGAATAGTCCTGCCCAACTTCAAATCCACATATGAATTTCCTAAGGTAAGCTAGACTCAAACATCAACCTTGCTAAGGTTCAAAGACTGCATGGAACATATTCTCACCCATTTTGAAATTCCAAGTCAGTTAAAGGAGTAGAACTCAAGGAGGACAGAGGAGAAGAGAAATCTGCTCAAATCCAGGCCAAAATTTCCCTAATCCTTAAGGTAAGACTCCAAAACAAGAACTTTTACATCAAATTCTAGATTTCAGCATTAGACTTAGTTAAGAAACATAACATGCTTACTAACTCATTTTTGACTCTATCTTCAAGCCCTAAACATACTAGATCTATAGCTCCATTACTTGGAATAATTGAGAACATAATGTGCTGATTAAAACACATGTTGAACATTAGCAAACATTCATATTGACTGACCTCAAACACAAAATATATACATGCAAATTAATCCTAAGGCACAACCTGGAAATTGACAAATTCTCAAACTGGATTTTGAATTCTAAATGCAACGACAAGTAAATCTATATAACTACCTACCTCAAATAAATTCATGAATATAAGACTTATCTAAAGCCAAAGGGCTGTCCTCCAAACTCTTATAACCGAATCAACCAAGACTGCCCTAAGAGCCGGAACTCCCTCGGAGTTGAATCCAAATCACCAGCCCCAAACTCCACCATTCCCGAACTGAAGACAACCCCTCACAATCACAAAAGATAAAATCTTAGTCAATAAAGGTTTTGAAATCAAATCTGGAAATTTGATCTCTTCCAAAACTTGATGTCAATGTACAAATCAATAACTAAACATAAAAGATACTAAAATTACAATAAGGATAATTGCACTAAAACTGTAAAAGAAAATTTGAACAAGATGGAGAGAGAAATTCTACCTAAGGCAAAGGACTGCCGAAGGAAGGAGGGAGGCTGGCAGCTGAGCTCCGGTGATGGCGGTGGCAAAGAGATGCCAAGAGCTGATGTCGTCGGATGCATGCAGCAACAGGCACCGTCATAGAGCTTCGGCTAGGAGGAGGCACAACAGCGGAAGTACATTACGGGTTGTTGCTCTGCCGCCGGGGAAAGGTTGAGGCAGAGAGAGGGACAACGACATTGCGAGGAAATCCAGTGCCAGAGAAGATCGAGCACATTCTGGGGAGTAACACTGGTTAGCCAAAGAAGGTCCTCGGCGGAGCAACAACCGAGAGGAAGAAAGGGTCGGTGCGTGTGTGTAGAAATGCAAGGAAAGAAAAACGAGGCAAGGGAAGGGATGAGATTACCAGATGCAGCGGCGGCTGGAGGTGTCGGAGGCGATTGCTCGTTGGTGCACGGCGAAGGGAAGACTCAGAGAGATTCGGAGAGAGAGAAGGCTGGACGTCGAGCAACGCAGCAAGCACGGCAAGGCAGCCGAGGCGGCTAACACGGTCGGAAAAGAAAAGGCAGCGGCGGACGGTGAGGCAGCGATGCTGAGAAGAGAGAGAGAGGCGTGGGTATAGAGTGGTAGGCGATTTTTTTGTCTGGGGTTAGAAGGAATAAGGCTGAAATGGGAGTAGGGCTAAGTTAGAATGGAAACATCTAGAACCGGACCGGATATGGGCCGGTTCCTATTATCTGTTGGACCCAAATCTAACGGGCCTAAATTAAATTAATAATTGGGCTCAATATTAAATCTGAATGGGTTAAGCCCATGCTGGGCCAATACTTGGGCTAGAGTGTAATTAAATTTTGGGCTAGATTAAATTGCATCATGGGCTTGTATGGATCCTAATAGATCAACAATTAAATTAATTGGACTATGTCTATGATGGAACCTGTATGAAGGGTTCACAAAAATGCAGGATCCATAGGTTTAATAAATCACACAAATAATTAATTCTTAAAGCACATAAGAGAATATAATGTGGAATTAAACAATTATACCTTCTCCCAAGCAAGTCCTCCGCTTGTGGAGAAGCGATTTGAACTGCTAGCAACGATCCGCAATCCACACCGTACAAATCTCCTTCTTAAATCTCCACCAAATCCAACCCTATGAACTTCTATCTTATTCTCAATCTACTTACTAGAATATCATGTGGGCGAATCTATCTAGTAATCGGAGAAAAAGAAGATCGAAAATTGGAGTGAAGAACACTGCACAATTTTCGAAAATTGAGAGAGAGAATCTTTCTAGGGGGCGGCGATTTCTAGACACCAGGAGAGAGAAATTGGCCTCTTCTTATTCTTTATTTATAGACATAGTGGGCTAGGATATGACTTTTATGGAGAATGAATTAGATCCCAAATAATAGAAACTATAATCCTCTCTTTATTTCCTGCAGTTACAACTATAATTCAAATTCAAATTTGAATTATATTCAAAATTAATATGGGCTTGGACAAATCCATAATTAGATTAAATTAATTTCCAAGTCTCCTTTTGAGCCCAATTGAATTTAATTAATTGGTTGGCCCACCTTTAGACTTATTTTTTTTCCCCATTCTATCCCCGCTCCTTTAATCCCTCACTTAGTCGCGACTTCTCAGGCTTTACTATCCTTAGTAAAGTGCGGTCGTGACAATTCTCCAATTTGAATCAACTAATTTTGTTATATTTTCAATTTGATATTTCCAAGATTAGTGCTCAATCTGTTAAAATCTGCCGAAATCTGGGCATTTTGTTGAACTTTAAAAATTCGGGAAAAATAGGAATTTAGTAGTCTTGATGATTTTCTTTTTCCAAAATGTAATATATGATGTCTAGTTTTGACTCACATTTTAATTGACTCTTATTTTGGAGTTTTGATATATTTTGAATATTTTACAAAAATAGGTGTCATTGCATATTGGTGTGTGATTGGAAAGAACCTAATCTTCATCCTTGTCAGGATTTCTTGTTCAAATTTTCTTTCACTTTTTGGATATTTATATAACCTCTTGAACCTTTGAAATCATATCTCTAAACTTTCTTTACATTGGAGGACATTAGGATGTAGGAAATAACTTCAATAATATTGAAACCTTGAAACCAATCTAGGTATTTTTCATACCTTATTTACTTCACCCTCTATATGCAGACCTTTTCAATGGTCTAAACTTATTCAAATCTTCTATATGTCCACCAAGTTTCAACCCCAAATGTAATATTTTCGATTTACCATAAATATTCTAAAAATATGTCGACAGATTATTTGTTCATCTAGACAACTATTTCAAATGTTCATAACTCTTCCACTTCAATGAACATTTGTAAATCATATCTTCTTCAACCCACTTCAACCTATAAAATTCTTAGAAATGATTATTCTAATAGTAAAACACATAATATATATATATATATATATATATACCATGATATTATATGATAACTAAGACTCTAAGAATAGTATATGCTTAGTTGTATTGTAGTTCTTTTGACTTTAATAATGATATGTAGTAAGTGGAATTTGGATCCCACATGATATATTATTTTAAATTATATTGTGTGTAGTTAGTGGAATTTGGGTCCCACTTTATATATTATTTTAAATTAAGTTGTGCATAGTGAGTGTGGTGGGTCCACTTACTATAAATGGAAAGTGTAGAATGAGAAGAAGTTTTGTGGACAGACGAAAATGGCAAAATGAGAAGAAGTTCATCATTGTAGGATCGTTTCATGAAGGGAGTATTTCAACCAAAAATCCTTAATAGAAAATAAAGTGTCGTCGATAACAGGTGGTTTTCTTCCTGAACGATATCTTGGGGTTAATGAGCTTGAATTATGAATGCATTAATTGTTATGTATATTAAATGTTTATAATAAGTCTCATGGGAATTTCCCTTGGGACGATGCCAACAATTGTGTCTTGGTATTTTCGATCGGCCCAGGGTTGTGCACATTGTCTAGCTTGGTGAACTCGGCCGGGTACCCTTGATAATAAGTAAGCGTTACTTGGGATAATTGTTACCCTTGTAGCGTGAACATGACACATAAGTGTAAGTATGGGCCTAAATGTATTAACATAATGCATAAGTCGTTAATGAATGAAATTTGTTTTTCACCGATAACTCGGGTTACGAAATCCACTGAGTACAATAGTACTCAACTCAAATATCTTTTCAAATATTTTGCAGGTTAATACAAAACAATGGAGTTGACTATGAGGTGGACATGTACGTATCTATTATAATTAAACTTTGTTTGAACGTCTCTTTTTTTAGAGCAATATGTTATATACTCTTTTTGTTGTACGAGTTAGACTAAATCTTGTTACTTTTCATTTTTGAACCATGTAAATATTAACTCTTTTGTGTATCTTTCACGAACCAATGTCCTCATACATTGGTCTCGTGGGTAATCAGCGTGCCAAGCTCCTGGCCTTTTTATTTTTAATTAAGATAATATTTTTGAATCTCTTTTATTTACATATTTAATTGTTAATCCGTATAAGCCCTTTGACGGGGCGTTACATTTGACATCCCAAATTTTTATATTTTTGAAGTTCTCATTTTACAATTCTAAAATATTGAATAAAGAGATAAAACAAGGGTATATCAGAAATTTCATCACACAAACAATATTTTAAAAGGCCCAGTTACAAATTAACGCGCACACATCGTGGGTTACACAGTTACACTATAATTAATATTTAATATATTGTACTCCCTCCATCTCACTAAGCATGACACACTTTCTTTATTGGGACGTCCCACTAAGCTTGGTACATTCCAAAAATAGTACTCCCTCCGTCCCACTAAGCATGACACACTTCCCTTATTGGGACATCCCACTAAGCTTGACACATTCCAAAAATAGTAAAAGTTATCCCTTCAAAAAGGTGTGGACTCTACCACCTTTATCACTCTTACACTACTTTATACACTCTCCTTAATAATCGTGCTGAAAAAAAAGTGTCATGCTTAATATGACGAAGGGAGTAATTAATAAGTACATGGATTTAAGTCTAAATAGTTTATGTATATATACTTAGGCTGCGTTTGGTTGCTATGATGAAGCCTCATAATATTATTAATAAGGGTTCATCTGTTGTTTGGTACGACATATTATTAATAAGAAGGGCCCGACATAAAATTGAAGCCCGTCCTTATTTCACTGTTAGATGTCTAATATTTATCCAACCAATTTGGTCTAATAATTTATGATGATTGCACAGTAACTCCACATAACTTTCACTTTCATCGACAAACGGGAATTCTTACATCTCACACAAAGAACAAAACAACTGCTAGGGTTCATTCCTATTCTGTTGGTTGGGTTATTCGAAGAACATCTTCATCCAAAAGGTTATCCAAAAGGTATGATTATTTCCTTGAAAAATCAACCATTTTGTGGTTATTCGCCAGAAGGTTTCCACCGAAAAGCACGGAGGACGTAAAGTAGGGCTTCGTGCTGCTTGAGTTTATCGGCGTTTGGTTTTTGATTTCGAAATTTCTATGATTTGTTGTCTGATTTGTGGATGAAAGTAAAGTGTAATTTGTCTGAATACTTGTATGAAATCAATTTCAAATTTTTGTGATTTCTTGTCTGATGAAGAGTGTATGAAATTTTCGAAATTGAACCCCATCGTTGGGCTTCATTCTTCTTGAGTTTGTCTAATTTCTGATTTCGAGATTTGTATGACACATTGGAGCATCTAGGGTTCGTCCCCGTTCGCAGAAGAAGGTATGAAATTCGTCATACCAAATTGTGCTCGATTTATATTCTTTCTCTGATATGCGAAGCGTTATGACTAAAAAGGTCTTAGGGCTTCTTCAATTTCTGCGAGGTATTAAAGAACTCTTGCTCTTTCAGTTTCAGTTGAATAGATGGAAATGGAAATGGAAGAGGGTTTCGATGATGTATTTTATAGGTATGATATTTTCAATGTGTTGCGTTGATGTATTCTATGCGTTCGACAGGATGCGGCAAGGCTGCAGATTGCGAGCACGTTTATTGGCTTTTATGAGGGCATGGCCAAGTATGGGTTCCTGGCTCTCTCATCTGCCACTGTAGCCTTCACTGTGAGCTACTCTTCTCTTACTCTTACTCTGGATGATAAATTTGTATAACATTTGTGATTGGTTATGCGTAGTCTTAGTGATTGGTTTTTGTTTGGCGAACTGATATATATGATGGTGCATAAATGTATTTGTTATGTGGCTTTTAGTTTGGCTAGTGTCTACTTTAACAATTGATTGTTGTAATTCATGGCATAAGGATGATTTAATAATTTGTATGTGGATTATAATATGTTAACTAAATTGCTTTGCATAATATTGTGCATTTTACTTGATTTAATATTATTGCTGATTCAATTGACATGTTGTTTGTGTGCTGACCTTTTCTTGTTAATGCATTTTTTATTTTATTTCTTGATTTTCTCAATCTAGTTGATGTTTATGATGATCAAACTACAATTTTCTTATATCAATGACTTATACTTTCGTGCAAAATTCACTGTTTATGATGATCAAACTACAATTTTCTTATATCTAGTTGCTTTTTTTTATTTTGGGTTGCTCCACTTCCTTTAACTCGAGAAATATAAAGCTTTTTTACTTTGATTTCTTGGTACTTATGAAGTTTTCACATATCATTGCATTCAAATCAAATAGTTCATGATTTGTCATATTCTACAAGTTCTGGATTTCAGTTGAGTTTTTGGTTATTTCATGACATGGAGTTGCTTCTGACTTGTATTAATTGTCTAGTTTTACAGTCAATTAGACGTATTCTTGTAAAACTGGTCCTCTGCATTGAGTGACTTGAGTCGAGGATTGTAATGCACATTTACCTGGCTTCTTGATCGGTGATGAAGAAGAGTACAGGATAGTCGGTGATGAATGGGCCTGACCAACGCCTGTTCTTGATTGGTGATGAAGAAGAGTACAAGATAGTCGGTGGCTTAATTTCTGAACTACAAGATCCAGTTGTCAAAGCATTGGCAGTTGAGGAGGAGTTTGAAGCACGTAATGAAAAGGAAGATGAGGAGGATAATGCAAGAGAACTTGAAGAAGCAGAAATAAAGCATCGAGAAGAAATCGAAAAGCTTCAAAAAGAGCAATCACAATAGCTGTCATAAGTCATTGTTCTTATCCAACTTTTCCACCTTTTGCATTCCCACGAGTTCTTTTTTCCTTTTTTTTACCAAATCTTTATATTGAACCATAGCAGCTGGAACTAGCATCTTGAGTTAAATCTCAAATTAATGCAGCAACATTGTATAACCTTGCTGGTAACAGATGTCACATGATCAACATCCTGAAAGGGATCAGATACTGCTCTATTAGTCATTTCTTACCTATCTCAGTAATGAGGATATGTTTGTATCTGCTCTTAAACCTAATTATGTGTAAATAAAAATCCAAGGGAAGTTAGTTGTTTTCCTTAAAGATTTTGTGCTGTTTTTATTAATAAATTGAGGATATGCTTGTATCTGCTCTGAAACCTAATTATGTGTAAATGAAAATCCAAGGGAAGTTAGTTGTTTTCCTTAAAGATTTTGTGCTGTTTTTATTAATAAATTCCATTGATTCCATCCAGTTTTTTGTGTCAATACCCATAAATATAGCATATCGACTCGAGCTAAGAAACAACTAATGAGCATAATTTGGCTACAACATTGATGTATTTTGTTAACGTTGAGCCCAAATAACCCTCTAATAAATTCATTTCCCATTATGACAAAATGGTTTAATTATGTGAACGTTTAAAAATAGCATAATGCTTGTTATATAATGAGACATTAATTATATAATGACCAACCCCTAATAATGGACCGTTGGAGTACAACTTTTCAAAATCTCACCATAGATTACCTAATAAATCTGATCTGCATGCTTCTTTATATACATGCATAATTGAAATCCAACAAAAAGCACTATAATCTTCTTTATATGGAGATAAATTGTATGCGAAGAAATGGAGAAAAGTTCGTCTGGAAATGAACAAACAGAAATTGTTTGCAAATAAAAGAGGCACGGAAATCAATTTCTCAATTTACAAAACAAGTTATTTACATCATTATCAAATCTACCAAACAACTTATTGTTTTATCATACCTTCTTATCTTATCTACCAAACAAGTTAATAAGTTATCATACATTTTTATCTTTCATATCAAACAGATTATTAAGTTATCATACTTTTTAATCCTACGTACCAAATGATTTATTAAATACTATTCATATTATTAATCTATCACTATTCATATTATTAATCTTATTTTCCTTTATCTTATGAGTCGTACCAAACGCACCCTTAATGATAACACCAAGCATATAATTATGCACGTGTAAAACTTATTTTTATTTATTTTAATCTAAAATTAAAAGAATATATCCATGTGCAACCCACGTGCTACGTGATATGCATGTGTAAAACTTAATTTATATATATATATATATAAATATATAATATTCTATATAATCATGTTGTTGTAAGTAATTAATAATAATAAATAAATTTCTAAAATTCTTATATAATATGATTAGTAATTACAAAATTTGTAATATATGACATTACCTAGAATATTTGTATTTTTTAAGAAAGTAGAATAATTTTACTTAATATTTTATATCCATTTTCAAATATTGCAAATCTTTATACTTTTTATAAGGAGTTATCCATTTCCAAATATTGCAAATCATTATACTTTTTATAAAGAGTTAATGTCAAAATTATATATGATGGTTTAAGAATTAAGTATTTGTCCGATACAGTAGGTAATACTTAATTAATCATTTCATAAAATTATGGGATATTGAAAATTATTTTATAAAATGAAAATAATTTCTATTTAATTGAAGTAGAATATAATATTAAATATGACCTTTACGCATTATTCATAAATAAAGTAACATAATATAGCATTTATTTTACTATAGTCATTTAGAAAAAATCCTATATATATTTATATAAAAGTTTCTTTTAATTATAAAAATATTTCAGTAAAAGTTAAAAAATTCACATGGAACAAAGATTAAAGTTAGAAGTGACTTTATTTGTAAAAAGTTAAAATAGTACTATCCTACTTTTGTAAAGATGTGACATTTATTTGTAAAAAAATATTGAAAATAGAAAATATTTGAGCGGCTTTCTCTTTCTCCTTCCCTTAACCTTTATATATATATATATATTTATATACTCCCTCTGTCCCACTAAATTAGACCCATTTGAAAAGTAGATGAGTGTATTATTTTAATACAAATAGGTCTAATTTAGTGGGACAGAGGGAGTATATAAATATATCCATATAACTAATTCAAGTACATTTAAGAATAAAGTATTATATATTTTTTTTCTAGTTCATGATTCTGTAAAGGGTTACTCCTCGTCTCCTAGTTTGCGATCTGCAGCATTGAATTAGCAACTCCTGGATCATAGATAATCAAGCAATAATGAATAATAGGTGTAGTGATAATAACTTGTTGCAATCTCTTGACTCTAGAGTTCTGTATGCATGTTAAATCTAACGGACATTCAATGATGCATCAATAATTTGGATTCTACACCCACACACGTTCACGAAACTCATATATGAGCGAAAATTACTTGTGAAATACACATGAAATATCAGCGAAATATTTGTGAAATACCCGCTCACGCATATAATATTAATCATAATTTTATTTTTTATTTAAAATTATATCTAATTCTTGCATAAAGTTATATATAATCCCTCTCAAATATTGAAATCATATGTTTTATGGGTGAAGGATACCCGTAGGTGGCGGGTTGATGGGTACTCAACGGGTGGTTGGTAGTGGGTACCCGATGGGTGGCAGGCTCGCAGGTGGTTGCCAGGTGGCGGGTATCCGCGGATGGTAGATTTGAGTGATTTTGATACCCATCGTGGGTGGTAGGCACGATCACCACTCGCGCGTATGAGTACAAATAGCTACTATCCGTACCCACTATAGTTGATTGTCATCTCTATTCACGCTTGTTCTATGAGGCAACGAAAAGAATTACCCTTTTCGTCACACTAAATGTTGCCACAAGGAAATACATTTTCGTGTATCAAAGAAATGATCAACTTTATTTAAATGTAAAAAACATATTTCCAATTTTAGTAAATGATCATTTGTAATGGGACAACCCAACATGAAAAGGTGGTCACATTTAGTGAAACACAGGTAAAAAAAACGATTTTAACAAATGTAGCATCAATTGATTACCTAATCTGCTTCCGATGAGTCGGAAGAAAAACACCAGATAAGGCCTCCGATTAAGTTGTTCAGTGCATGAGAAGCCATAGCCACAGCTATACTTGATGACAAACTTGTCAAATAACCATACACAACCCCAACAAAAGTTGCCCTGTGAATAGGTTTCAAGAACAACGTATTTTATGTAGTACAAATATATCCATGTGAACTCGATGTTTATATAAAGCAATAGAACATAAAAAGCAAGCGTTGTATATGTGAATATACCAGACTGCAAATGAATACTTTCGACCACTTCCGATGTGTAATACACCGAATAGTGAGGCAACTGCAAAGATACTCAACCAATTAACGCCAAAGAGGGGCAACAATGCACCGCGGAAGAGAAGTTCCTGCTCAATTCGAATTACTTGGCTATGTTAGTTCCAAATAATGAACAATTATCCCTTTGTATTTATTTTCAGGTTAAGCATTGCCATTATGTGAAGTGGTCTTTAGAATTACAAGATTCTACCTCACTAATTCCAGGTAAAAATGCTACAACCAAGTAGTCGATAGGCTCCAAGGAAGTAAGGACCTGCAATTCAGAAACAAGGATATTCGCGCTTCCAATCAGTAATGCAATGCTTCCTCACTTATGTGGGAGTCAATTGTGAAGTAATGGACTAATATCTTACTAATTCAAGGCTGTCCAACACCAATTTATAAGCGCTACTTGTTTCTAGAAAAGAGAAAAGGAATTAATAAAAAAGTACCTGCTGATTTGCAGCTTTACTAGACTCAGCAAAATCCGGCCATATCTTCAGTAGCAAGAAACGAGATGATGATACTAGAATAACTGATCCCACAATCAACCCGAAATGCCATGACTCAAGAATGACTGCACAGAATGCAGGATTCCGAGGTAATTGTAGAAGGCATAATTAATAACTGTTAAAAATATCAACTTAATGAGCTCATTAATATTTGGACCATTTCCCATTCTGCAATATGCTAAATGTTTCCCAATGGTTACTTAAATTTTTTTGCAGTAACTTATATAGTCTTTTTATCATCTATGGTCTGGAAAAGGGTCACCCTTCATAAACTACATAGACAAGGCAGACTTCTAGAAAACAACTCACGTCTACTTATGGTCAATTCAGCTAAATGGGCATAAATGTGCGATGACATAAGAGGATAGGAAACGTGAGCAGCTTGCTAATACAACACAAAGCATTAGATTTACTAATATCCATATCATAAGTGATAGATACAATCCCCTTTTCATGTACTTTGATATTCAACATGATCTGTATCAAAGAGGGAAAATCAATCTTACAAGTTATATCTTCAGAGCAGTCAAGAACAGGCCATCCCTCTCCCGATGCAACATGAGAAACCTACAAATCCAACTATAGCATAAACTTTGAGACTAGATGGAGAGGGTGTTTGACTAAACTTATATTAAAAAGCTTATAAGTTGTCAATGTGTTTGGATAAACAAGCTTATAAGCTCTTTCAAAGTGACATAAAAGATTATTTAAGTAATTTTGTTGTATCTTATAAGTTCATGGAGAAATAAGTTGGGATGAACCTATTTAATTTCGGAAGAGCTTATAAGCTCTAATAACTTATTTTTACAACTTATAAGTTCTCAAAGAGCTTAATTTGTCAAACACTTTGAATGAGCTTATAAGCTGTTTTAAGGAGCTTATAAGTTTAGCTAAACACCCCCGGAATCTAACGTGACAAAGCGCGAACAACTTCATGCATTTTACAAGAGGAGACTAACAAAATGTCTGCAATATAAGAGTATCAAATTCTAGTGACTCAAGCATGACCAATTGAACCAGCAGATTTATCTCACTTAAATCAACTTATGATGAATAAAGCCTATATCAAAAACCAGAATTTCCATTACTAAATATCCACCAAATACAACCAAATCACATATATTTGTAAAATTTTATATATTAATAAAAAATGTACCTGCCTAATTAAAACCCCCAAAGCACCTATGGAAACAGAAGTGACTGTGCAAGCTTGAAGCACGGCGCTCCTTGTTGGGATTACAAGTGATGGAGGCTTAATTTCATCACTTTCAGTACAAAGCATCTTATCTTCCTCTTTACCTTCATTTTCATCTAAAACTCGCTCCCTTTGCAGTAAAGCCTCCTCCTTTTTCTGCACTTTTTCCCGTTTTCTCAACTTTTTGGTCTGATTCTGACTAGCCAAAGCTCTTACATAACCTCTATGTCTCTTTACATATTGAAAGAAAAAGAAATTAAATAAAGGCCCTTAAGTTATTAGCTATATATGAAATGAAAAATAACTGAAAAGGATAAGAAAAATTACAGAATTGAAGACTCACTGAGCATAATTTGGTGAAGAACGTTGGTGAACTACTGCTTGGACAAATGTATGTATCTCTAGCTGACATAACTTAAAACAACATTTCAGGCAACCCAACAAGATTTCAAATTAAAGAGGTAAGAGGTTGCAATTTACAATGATGTTGAGTAAAGATTAAGATAAGTGATTACCCAGGAATCGGGAGGGAGACAGGAGATGAGAATTGGAAGAAATTGGGCGAAAGTAGCAGTTGGTATTCAGCAAATCCATTTGAATGCAAACTTTGTTCAAAAAAAAACAAAGTATGTGTATTAAATATTGACAGTGTTGTTTTGTATTTTTATTATTATGTGGTGTACATTTAACATTAGTACATAATTATTTGGATACATTTTGTAGAACTAGCAAATATAAGGTCCATTCTCACGATTAAATGGATGAATATTATACTAAAATGGTATTCTTTCCTCCACAAAATATTTTTAATTTTTTTGTAATTTTTAAATCTTTTTACACTTTAAAATTTATCATTATAGAAAGTTATTATGATTATACTCCCTTCCCTTCGTCCCACTAAACATGATACTTTTTTTTTCCGGCACAGTTATTAAGGAGAGTGTATAAAGTAGTGTGTAACAATGATAAAGGTGGTAGGGTCCACATCTTTTTAAAGAGATAACTTTTACTATTTATGGAATGTGTAAAGCTTAGTAGAACATAGGAGAAGTACTACTTTATTTATTTTTTCATATTCTCACATATATCAAATTATACTCATTACACATCTTTTTCTACAAATACTATATAAAAACCTTCATCGCATTAGATTGTAAAGAAGTATTATATTTTATATTATCTTTACAGTAATATTTTTTACTTTTTAGTGAGTTTGTTACGATTTCTAAAATTGTATCATTAGAGTTTAAATAGTCATGCATCATTGCATATGGCTGGTCGGTGTTTGTTATTGCTAACCCTAACTCAATTCCTCCATTTGGTATGAATGGAGAGTTGTGTGTTACTTTCGGGTAGGTCACCATTCGAGTATTTAGTTTGATTTTTATCAAAATTCGAATCAATCCAAATTATAATTCGAATTGAAAAAAAATAACCAAATTAAATTTATTTCGGTTTGGTTCGAATTAGTTCGGTTCATCTAAATATTTTATTTAGTAACTAATTTCGTTCAATTTTAAGAATACTTAATTATTAAAATCTAACCATATATATATTTAATAATTTTTTATACAAAAAAATAAGTTTTAACTTTAAAGAGTTTAAAATTAAAATTTATAATAAAAAAAATCGTAAATGTAACTATAAAATTTTTCAAGTTTCAAAGAATAACAAGTATTACATAATTTATTGAATATTATAATTTTATTTGTTGTAAATTTAAAAAAATATTGAAGTATTACATTTAATTTTCATAATATTTAATATTTTGAAATATAAGATACGATATAATTAAAAAAAATAAAACTATATATGATAAAATAAACTTATTTAATAAACATAAATTATAATAATAATAAAATAATTCGGATTTTAGGGTTTTTCGGTTTGGTTTTGTATGAATCCGAACCAAACCAAGTTAAAATCCAGATCAAAAAATAAAACCAAAGCAAACCAAAAAACCAAAATAACCAAACCAAATTTAATATTTCGGTTTGGTTCAGTTTGATTTTTTGGATTCGGTTAATTTTGTTCACCCCTACTTTCGGGGATTTGTAAATGCGTTAAGGTGTTGCTAGTGGAAGTTTATATAGACTTGCTTTTGATACGATCCCGATTGAAATTGTATCAATAAATGACCTCTTTGAGTGAGGACGGACTCCAAATTTCACCTTTCGAGCAAGTGAGGCTCCTAAAGTAGTTCTAAGAACTCCTTAATTCATATTTCATTGATTCCTTTTCAATTACAAGACTAATATATATAGGCTAGATAATAAACCCTAAATGGACCCTAATGGGACTAACATTACCACGGACTACGGGACGATTAACATCGCAATACCCGTTAAACATTAAATATAAATACTAACTAACTATTAATCGTATCAGCTTTTGACATTACATTTGTTTGAAAAAGAGGATGATGCAGATAGTGTTCTTTGTGGGGAAGTCATAGAAGTTATATTGGAAGCTCATATATTGTGTGCTCTATCGATATGGCAAATGAGTCGAAAAACCAATAAAGTGATATTGTTATGTATGAATGAAGGATCAATTTTTTTTGAGTAATAGTGGATTGTTGATTACATTGCTAGAAATTGATCTGGTGGCATCGTTGTTGGAGATCAACCTTGATATTACATTGATCGATCTGGAGATTGCGTTGGTGGGGATTGACCTCAAGATTGATTTGAATATTTCGTTGTTGAAGATCGAGCTGGTCTACTAAGAGAGGGAGATCAACCTAGTCTTCACGGAGTTGATAATCCACCATATGGAGATCGATCTGATAATCAACGTGAGCTAGAGCAAATGTGTGAATGATATGGTGATCAACATTCTCTACTTGGTAGATGAAATAATCGAGATGGCGTAGTGATCTTCTAAGTGTACATTGCAAAAGGATGAGGTTGTGGATGATATATCTTTTATGTGTTTATCCATTTTTAGTATCTTTTACTTTTAACGCCCATTACTATTATATGGGTTGGAACATGTGTTATGAATCATATGGAAATTTCTACAACTTCATCTTTCTCTTTTGTTTTTTCTCTATCTCTCTAAATTGTTTCTCCCTACATTTCTTTTTCTCCAAGTCTATTACCGTTCCATTGAATCTCACATGCTACATATATTCCATAACATATTCAATGTCATAACGATCATTGCCATAGCAAAACATTTAATATCCAAAGCAAGATGGTTCTGCAATGACTGAGGCTACTCATTATCACAAATTTCAAGATGCACAAAGAAGTTAGAAATCAAATTGCATGAGCAAATCATGAGAATCTATGATAAGTTTGGAGAACTCATTGAAACTCAGGGAATCATGCAATTACAATTGTTGAACATCAATAAGGGGTAGCTCTAGTTCTGTTTTAGGAACATATAAGGAAGAAAGATTGGGTAGGAACTATGGAGTTCAATCTAAATTACATGGACCACCCCATTGGGTAACTATCAAGAGTCTCATTCTCAGAGTTGAGTTTTCTTGATTTGGTGGAATCAAGCAAGGCCGAAATGTTGTCATGTATTCCATATATTTCATTGTTGTGGCATGCGTTGGACTCAGTGAGCTTTGCAATGAATTATTTTTCATTTTTCTCTAGCTCAGTATCCATCTTCTGATGATCAATTAATCTCGATCTTTGAGAAATCAAGCTCTTTAAATAGCACATGAGGCATCTCTTTTAAGACATTCTTCAGATGATGCACTTCAAAATTCGTGATATGTGTTACGGCTTCATCCATTACTGCTTTGTTAGTCTGATCTAGCATGCTCTTGGCTGTATCATTGATCTATTTCTTGATCTGCTTCAACAAGTCTTGCCTCACAGAGTCAAGTTTCTTGGACAAACTGGATATAGCCTCCTGTTGATTCTTGATGGATAAGTTGAGCTTCTTTAGTCTCATCACCGCGCTGCGTCATTTTCACGTAATTTCTTCAAAATGTCATCCATGGAATCAAACTTCTTGGTCACTCCTTCTTTAACAACATCTAGGCCCATCTTGGTTGCCTCATTAATATAGTAAGTCATTTAATTCACTTTGTCATCAATGCGTATGGAGATCAAATCATCGATTTGTTCATTAGAGAAATGAGCAAGTTGGCTTTCCAATAGCCCTTTAAGTGAATGATTATGCACTGCTTTATTCATTTGCACTTGCAGGTTTAACACAATCCTATATAGTAATGTTTTTGGTAGTGATAATTGATTTAACGAGAAGTGCTCAATTTTTATCGCATGGAATCGTGTCTCGGTAAACCTCATGTTAATTAAATCCCCATGAGAAGTTCATAAGAGTTTATTCTATAAGAACCTTGACGGGTTGGAATTTATTTTATATATGATAATTAAAGTTTGAACTAGATCACTCACGAATAAACATATTTATTAATTTTGAGTTGTCAGTGACTAAATTATTTAATGGATTTAATAATCTTAAATGCGAGATAATTAATGATAAAAGGAGGATTACATCTGTAATTTGAGTGAGAGTCGAATAGTTTAATAATTATCCTAAAGTGTAGTTGATTAAATATTAATATAAGATCTATATCTTATTATATTTCCTAGATAAATTAATTGAGGCAAATTGACATGGTTAATTGTTGGGAACCCCACGAATTTACTTATGTTTTGATGATATTTCACAAAACCACACTTAATCATTTCAATTTCTCTAAAACCAAGTGATCAATATCATCTGTTAGGGAAAACATAAATATAAACGGAGTAAATTGTTTATTCTACAGTCTGTATTATTCTTATATTGTTTTCCTGGACATATTGATTATTAATATTGAAAAGCATTTTCTATTTGTATAGTCAGCTAGCTCATTAAGAACATATCATTTTTTAAGATAAATAATGATATGTCCTTAATACTTTGCAGCTCGCTATTCATGTCTCACTTGTCACGATTTTTAGGTATATTCTTATAGAATAAATTTTTAACAGATCGAAATTATAAAAAGGTAGTTTAAAATGTTAAAACTCACCTATAGAAACGATCTGTTGATTTAGAATTGACAACATCTACAAATGTAAAAAGAACAGATGGTTAGAAAAATCATCTGTCCTTTAGGTCATGCAGTTTCATAAGGTGAACTACTTCCAAGTCCATTTCGAAGAGAACAATTCCTAAAGAAAGATGGATTCATGTAACCCTGCAGCCTGCTGTCAACTAACAGATCGTTTTCAAGAAAAATGATTTGTTCTCGTGCCTTTGCTACTTATACCAAGAGAGTGTCTAAAGAAAGTAATTGCGTACCAAACCGATAAATTAGAAGCAGCAGCTCAACTAACAGATCGTAGGAAACGATCTGTTAAAACCAAAATCAAACTAGCTGCTCCTCACCACAACTATGATGGACTGCCGACATACCTACATTTGTCATAAGTCAACCACTCAGTGAGCCATCACATCAAAGAGCATATTTTGAGGAATGAAGTACGAGAATATCAATTTAGACGTACGATGAATCATTCCAAGTATGGCAAAATACTGGAAAATCTCGTGAAAGGTGGAACAAGATGCATTACGGGCGACACGTGTAATATCAACACTTCCATGCATTTAAAGCAACCATTAATGCAACAGAGAAGGACTCTTCTCTCTCTAACGGATAGTTCCAGCAATGGTTCTATAAATACCACATTCACTTCCAGAAATGTGTACAAGAATTTAAGCTATCAAATTTTCCTTCACTCTGCTCAAATTTCTTCAAGCCTTCAAGCGTTCAAAAACATTCCATCACAAATCCATAATTCTCTCGAGTGTTCATCGTGTTTGAAGAAAGTCATTTCTGGAAATTTGATTTATGAAATCAAAGTTAGGATCTTGTATTGATCCAGTTGCAATCCTAGATAATAGTTATTTGTTTTGGGAAGAAGAAGTGTAAACACCAGAATTTATCTAGTTTTGATAATTCTTATGGCTCGTATTCAACGAGTAAAAATAAAGGAGAAAGTCTTAGTGGATTATCGATCTAGTTTTGAGCGAGCCGTGGACGTAGGGAAAGTTTATCCCGAACCACGTTAATTGCTTGTGTTCTTTCTTATTCTTGTTTACTTCATTCATCATCATCTTTACTTTCTTCATCAAAACTGAGGTACTATACCTTTGAGAAAGAAAAACGTTTTTGCATTAACAAGAGCACTAACCACCGAATTCCGCACACAACATAATTGAGTTTAACTTATAAAGTTATTCTTAATCTTTGTTTTCACTATATAAGGTCTTACTTGAGCTAGATTAATTCTCTCTAACAAGAAGAGATTAACTAGCTACCCAAACTATCTTAAATATTAAGTGTGCTCAAGACTTGAATTGGTGTATTCCCCCCCCCCCCCCCCCCAATACACCAATACACCAATCATGCTCTTTCAGGACCAACATTAATTAATTAATTAAAGTTAAATTTTGATCGGGTCAATTAATTGAGTCAAATTGACTTGGTTATTAATTAATTAATTAAATTTAGGATTTGACCGGGTCAAATTAATTGGATAAGAAAATATGAAAGGTCCAACCCCATTCCCCTTTGAAGCCCTGACGCAACCCTAATTACACCTATAAATAAAGAAGAGAGAGTGACCGAATACTCACTCATTCACAGTAGAATTTTCGGCCACCATCATTGTAAACATAGAGATAATTTTTGAAAATTTGAGGAATTCAAATCCTCTATTTTTGTTCCTCCCCTTTCGATAAAATCCCAACAGATTATCGCCCACACGATAGCTGGGATGTAGGTGAGGGAAATAGGTAGATGATTCATCAGCCAGATTCATTCCATTATGTTAGGGTTTGTATTACTCAAAGCATGTTTTATGCTTAAATGATGTATCAGACTTATTTTTAGTTCTATTTCAATGAGAATAAATGTTTCTATCATTGGTTTGTTATTTATTATGTTTATATATTGAATTGCAAACAAGTACATTTACTGCAATTGTAGATTGTGTGGTGGATCGATGATCACAGAAGGTAACACAGTCGGATCCTCTGTAGTATAAAGCTCACAGTCTAGTTGGTAAAGTCTGCGGTATAATTTGATGCGAGAGCTGACCTTAGCCTCAAAATTATATCAGTATGTATAAGCTGATACACATGCTTTGCGTATACATATTGAGAGGTTTCACAGTGAGATAAGTTCTACGTGTTGTTTCTTAGAACGAGGTTTCAGAAATTAGTTATTTCTTAATTTGTGTGTCGGTGACATTAGTATATGCGGCTGATTAGACGCTGCTTTGATTCATCTTCACATACGGGTTTTTTATAACCTTAGATAGTGATGTCTTGGGTAGTAGTGATTGGCTTAGCTAGAAGTACTCGATTGTCAGTCGCATGGAATCACGTCTCGATAACACGCTTTGATTAAATCCGATTGAGGCATTCATAAAGGTTTATTGCATAAGAAAGCTGACCGGTTGGAATTTATTATGTATGCAATAATTAAGGTCTGAACCGAATCACTAACGAATAAATATATTAATTAATTCTGAGTTGTCAGCGAACTCAATTAATTAATGGATTTAATGTTCATTAAGCATGACTTTCAACTCACTTACCCCGTTTTTTGTTTTTGATTACACTCGACGGTCCTATATATATTGATTGTTTTAATGATTTGGACAAAGTTCTGACTACAATGATGACACAAGGTTCGTTCTTGACAAAGAATGCCCTCCATATTTTCTAAACACCATATGGGAAGGAGAAACTACGGTTGTCAAAGGTAACAAACTAAAAATGTCCAGGGTTTTGTCAGATAGGACACTGGAAATCTAATTATCTACTTTGTGAGAAGTGATAAATAGTCAAGATACATTTTACGCCTTAGTAGTGGAAACATGATTGGTGGCTAGTTCTACCCAGTCATGGGTGGTAGATACATGAGCCACAAATTGTTGGGAATAGGACTCCAGCACCTCCCGGTGAGTGGGTCCTCCATGTATCGTACCCGAGATAGCTTATGGGATTGCAGCCTGCCTTAGTCGAAAAGGGCCTGCACTACCATCGTTGACAAGATGTTAAAAGAATTGATTAGTAATACTCATACCAACATGGTGCATCATCTTTTCAGGTGACCCCTTAGTAGAAACTCCAAGGTTAAGCGTGCTTGACTTGGAGCAATACTATGATGGGTGACCTACTGGAAGTGTCCTGGGCAACTTGTATATTATTCCTGCACAACCCAATCAGGAAAGCTTCTTGTCTTTCGTCGAATGAAACATATTTGTGGCACTTAAGACATGGACATATTTACCTTAAGAGGATTCAAAAGTTAGTGGAACACGGGCCTTTGGATAAATTTCAAGTTGAGCTATATCAATGACCAAGAGAACCTTCAATGTCAGAATTTCTTTCAGAAATTTAAGGAATTCGGGTTTACTTGATAAATTATTAAGAGATGTAAGTTTGACTAACTGGGAGATATGTTAGAATAACAGATCAGGTTAACCACCAGGTTGACTTGATCTGTCCAAACAGATTCTCTCTTTAAGTGAGTTACGCAAACAAGCTTTCACAGAGGTGAGGAGTGAGCTCGAGCTGTGTAATGTGCAGAAGATGGTGGGTTTAATTGGATGCTCTTTTAATGAAAAACCTTGTTTAAAATTTTAACCAAGTATTATTAGAGATTGATTAAAACAATGATGATGATTGTGCAAGTGCTGAGTTAGCGAATCAAAAGAACTGAAAATAAAAGATGCTGAAAGTAAATCACACATTTGTTTTACGTGGTTCGGGAAACCCCCTACGTCCACGGTCCAATCAAACTGATCGAAAATCCATTATTAGGATACTCTCGCTTCTTTATACTTGTTGAGTACGAGCCATAAACTCCAGTCAAAACTAGACGGAAGTTCGTGCACGAATACGGTCGTGTCCGTTACAACTTACAGATAAATGTGCTACAATTTCTTCACGTTAATTTACTTAGAAAACTACTAAGCTAGTAAAGAAATTTCTCTCCTCGATAAGACAAACTTGAATCGAGTTTGGCTAAGAAATCAGTGTTCACGAACGACCTTCAAATGGAATCTGGAGTTGAAATCTCATAGTAGAAAGCTTCAACAGTTAAGGAAATTTTTGGGCAGAGTAACAACTCTTTAAACTTGATGAATTGCTTGTCTAAGTCTCCAGACTTTGTTCTAGGCTTTTATAGGATCAAAATTTTGAATTCTTACCGTTGGTAGATTGGCGAGCATTGAATGCTTGATTGTCAATCTAGGATCTGATTCCTTGATTACATCTTCTTACCTTGTAGAGAAAGATTAGAGATCTTCCTTGATTGATTGAAAAATCTTGATTGATCTCCTTCTTTCTTCGAAGTTATGATGACTTGGCAGATATGATGAAATATCTCTAAGTTAATCAGGTGTTGCATTGTATATCAGATGACTTAGGATAGATCAGATCAATAAGTAAAGATTGGGTGACACATTATATACCCAAAGTTTACACATTCTGTATCCTAGTGATCTGATCCAAATGTGCTTCTTCAAAGTGATCTGGTCCAGGTGTGCTTCTTCAAAGTGATCTGGTCTAGGTATTCTCCAATAAGGTGATCTGGTGTTCAGCTTCCGACAGGTTTGCTTGAGTGCTTCCGACAGGCAGACCACTTTAGGGGTGTTCTGGTCCTTTTACAAAAATTGTCATCAGCTAACCTGATTTGTAAGGTTGGCTTTCAATAGATAAGGTTTCATAAGATAACCTTTTTCTTTACAATGTACCAACGATTATAAAAGAAAATCACGGCTTGCTTCTCTATAAGGTTCACTAACTTAAGAGTGATCTCTCTGTTAAGTTAGCAAGCTAACTTTGATAAGCATAAAGAAGGAATAAATCTAAGTGTTGTTTCGAAAGATCATCATCAAAACTAATTCGTGAGGGTTCGCAATAAAAATGGTGCTGCTGAAAGACGGAATAGAACGCTTATGGAGATGGTGAGATATATGATGAGTTATGCAGAATTCCTATTTCGTTTTGGGGATATGCCCTAGAAACAAAAGTTTACACATTGAACTTGGTACTATCCAAGTTGGTCCCTAAGACACAGATTGAGCTGTGGACAGGGTGCCAGCCCAGTCCAAGACATCTCAAAGTGTGGGGTTGTCCAGTACACGTGCTAGAAAAATATGCCGACAAGTTGGCACATCGTACTGACTTGTGTATGTTCGTATCGTACTGACTTGTGTATGTTCGTAGGTTATCCTAGAGAGACGAAAGAGTGGGAGTTTTATAGTGTCATTGATCGAAAGGTTGTGAATAACACCCACGCTTGATTCTAGAAGATGACTATGTGAACAATCACATGCCCAAAAGCGAGATAGTTCTCGAGAAAATGAGAACTATAGCTTGTTCAAACTTACAAGAAACACAACCACCACCAGCTTCAACCAAAACACTTGTACCACCTGTAGTGGATCCTCGTCGTAGTGGTAGGGTTTTTCGCCAACCCGAACGACTCATTGGAGTGGGAGTGGCATTTGACTCAGTCCCAAGCCTAGATGAATCAAACCCATGGAATTTCGATGCAGTAGTCCAAGACAAGGACTGTCACCTCTTGAAAGAGGTGATGGATTCTTAGCTGCAATCCATGGTAGACAATGAAGCATACGAGCTAGTTGATTTGCCCAAAGGCTACAAGACCATAGGGATGGGTCTTCAAGAGGAAATAATGACCCGATGGAAACGTCGTAGTCTTCAAGGCTAGACTAGTAGCAAAGGGCTATACCCAAAAGGAATGTATCGATTACGATGAGACCTTCTCACCAGTAGCTATGCTCAAGTCTATTCGTATACTCTTGTCAGTTGCAGCACATATGGATTGGGAAGTATGACAAATGGACGTTAAGATAGCTTTCCTAAACAGAAGTCTTGAAGAAAATATTCATATGCAACAACACGAGGGCTATACAGTTCAAGGAAATGAACACATAGTGTGGAAGCTTAATAAGTCCATCTATGGACTTAAGCAAGTCTCACGGTCATGGAACCTTTGTTTCGATCAGGTTATCAAATCCTATGGATATCTTGATAAGATGTGAGGGTAAGATGGTTGTTTTCTCTTGATCTAAAGTGTCAAGAAGTGTGAGGGTAAGATGGTTTTATTCTTGATGCTATACGTAGATGACATTCTCTTGATCGGAAGTGTCAAGAAGATGTGATGGATATGGGAGAAGCCGGATACATTATCAGGATCAAGGTCATCTGTGACCGGTAAAAGAGAATGTTGAGCCTATCTCAGGAATTCTATATCGAGACGGTACTTAGACGCTTTAACATGCAAAGCTCCAAAAGGTCCTCTTACCATTTAGACACTGAGTTACTTTTTCTCGGGACATGTGTCTTAAGACACCTGACGAGATAGAGGAGATGAGACACATGCCTTATGCTTCAGCTGTCGGTAGTCTCGTGTATGCAATGATATGCAGTAGACCGGATATCTGTCATACCATAGGCATGGAAGCACGATATACGTCTAACCCAAGAAAAGTTCATTGGACTGTAGTAAAGAACAAATTCAAGTACCTTAAATGACCTAAGGAGTGTTGTTTGGTTTACTAGTCAGACACCCTTTGTCCTTTGGGTTATACAGATTTTGATTTTCAGACAGACCGGGATTCAAGGAGATCTACCTTCGATTATGTGTTTACTTTGGGAGGCGGAGCTGTGGCATGGAGGAGTGAAACAAAAATGCATCCCAGACTCCACCATGAAAACCAAATATGTGGTCGTGACAGAGGCCTCAAAGGAAGCGGTTTGGTTCAGGAGCTTCTTGATGGACCTAGATGTGATTCCGAGTATGTATTCGAGTATCACAGTGTATTGTGATAACTCAGGTGCAGTGGCAAACTCAGAGGAACCACAGATCCACAAGGCAAGCAAACACATTGAGAGGAAGTACCATATCATTTAAGAAATAGTAGTGTCGAAGGAAGTGGCAGAGTACAACCTGGCTAATCCTTCAAAGAGCCTGAACGGTAAAACGTTCGAGAGACACTTTAGGTAAAAGTGGAAGATTTGTAAATGTCATGCGACACAGACTGTATACTCTAAAGCATGTTTGAGTATAAGTGAGAGATTGTTAGGGTTTGTATACCTCAAAGCATGCTTTATGTTTAGACGATGTATTAGACTTGTTTTCAGTTACATTTTAATGAGAATAAATATTTCTATCATTGATTTGTTATTTATTATTGTTCTATATTGAATTGCAAACAAGTCCATTTATTACAATTGTAGATTGTGTGGTAGATCGATGATTATAGAAGATAACACAGTTGACTCCTTTTTAGCATAAAGTCATAGTCTAGACAGACTTGAACAGTCTAGTCAGTAAAGGTTGCATTATCATTTGATGCGAGAGCTGACCTTAGCCCGCAGAGTGATATTGGTATGTATAAGCTGATACACATGCTTTGCGTATACACATTGAGAGGTTTCACAGTGAGATAAGTTCTACGTGTTGATACTTAGAACGAGGTTTCAAAAATTAGTTCATTTCTTAATCTGTAACGATGATATTAGTTTAGGAGGTTGATTATACGCTGTTTTGATTCATCTACGCTTGTAGGTTTTTCACAACCCAAAACAGTGATGTCTTGGGCAGTAGTGATTATCTTAGCTAGAAGTGCTCGACTGTCAGTCGTACAAAATCGCGTCTCGATGACACGAGTAGATTAAATCTGTGTGAGACGTTCAAAAAGATTTATTGCATAAGAAACTTGGTTGGTTGGAAATTTATTATGTATGTAATAATTAAGGTCTGAACCAGATCACTCATGAATGTATATATTAATTAATTGTGAGTTGTCAACAATCTTTATTAATTAATGGATTTAGAAAATCTTAAACTCGGGAAATAATTTCTGACAAGAGGGTTACATCCTTAATTTGAATGGATGAAGATAATTTCAATATTTATCGTATAGTGGAGTCGATAAATATTTATAATAGAATTACATTTTATTGCATTTCCATAGAGTAATTAATTTGGTGTCAAATTATTTTAATTAATTAATTTAAGTCTAAGTTGGACCAAACAATTAATTAAATTTAATTGGGCCCAAAAGTGACTTGAAAATTAATTTAATTAAATTATGGATTTTTCCAAGCCCAAATTAATTTTAAATTATTCAAATTTGAATTTGAGTAATAGATGGAAACTGCAAGAGATAAAGGTGGGGATATGGTTCTATTATTTGGAATCATATTCATTCACCTTAGAAGCCCTAACCTAGCCCATAATATCTATAAAAGAAGTACAAGTAGTAGTCGATTATCTTTCCTCTTTTTGTTGAAATTGGCGCCCCATCCCATAGAAAATTAATTCTCTATTTTCGAAAAAAATACAGTATTCAAACGCTGAATTTTCGCTCTTCGTTTCTCCTTAATTATTAGATAGATTCCCTCACACGATATTCTAGTATATAGATTGAGAATATGTTAGAAGTTTCCAAGGTCGGATCATGTGAGATGAAGAGAAGAATTCCATCGGAGTGGATTGTTGTTCCTGTTAACGATTCAAATCGTTTCTCCACAAGCGGAGGAGTTGCAAAGGAGAAGGTATAAATTAAATTAAACCACGTGTTGGTCCTAAAAGAGCAAGGTTTGGTGTATGTGGGGGGGGGGGGGGGGGGGAGGTGCGAACAATTACTTAGAAAGTTTAAGCTTTCTAAACGGAGATTGCTTAACTTTGACAAATCAGATCGATAATCAGATTGATCTCGATCTGTCCAGATAGATACTCTCTTGTGATAAACACTTAGAAGATATCAAGAGTGATCTTGATCTCTAACAGAGCGTTGTGTGTGCGGAATATGGTGGACTTAGTCGGTGCTCTTGATTAGAAAACCTTTTGAAAGACTTAATTAGATTGATTAACAAATTGATTAAGAAATGCAGTTTGAATGATTGTGCAGATAAGCAGATAAACAACTGAAATTTAAAATGCAGAATATAAATAACACAGTTGTTTTTGCGTGGTTCGGGAAACCCCCTACGTCTAGGGTCCTATCCTAACTGGATTAAATATCCACTACTAGGATACTCTCTTTTTTATACTCGTTGAGAACGAGCCACAAATTTCAAGCACAATCTGGTTGAAACTTATGCAATAAGGGTCGTGTCCATTTACAACTTATAGAAAAATACTATAACTGGATCTCTTCACGTCAATCCACTAGAAAATTATTTGCTAGTGAAGTTATCATTCATTCTTCTCGATAAGACAGACTTGAATTGAGTTGGTGTGATTTCGATCACGAACGGCTTAGAACACGATCTGGTGTGTAGAAATCTTCTCAAATAATTACTTTGTTGAGTGAGTTGATTTCTGGACAGAGTAACAACTTGTTGATCGTTGATAATGGTATATGTACTCTTCCAGTCTTGGTTCCAAGCTTTTATTGGTGTAGAATTTTGAAATTCTAACTGTTGGGCTTGATTGGTTTGGTATAAAAGTGATTAACAATCAAGAGATATGAATTCCTTATTTGTTTCTTCTTACCTTTGGAAAGTTTTGACCGAATCTTTAATAAATATGGAAAGCAGATCGTTGATAGATGCTTCTTTCCTTCTTCGCGAGTTTATTGATTCTCCTTCCAAATTTAATCTCCAATAGATATCCTTTCCATCTTCGTGAGATCTGCTGATGTGACAAGTAGTCTTGGATTCATTAAAGTGCATCTAGATAAAATATCAGATAATTAAAGTTGATCTGGTATCATCTGGCTCACTTTAGACAACGATCTGATCAGAAAAGATTGTCAACGATCTGGTCAAACTATCGATCTGTTCATAAAATAAATGCTTCAATGCATGGTAAAAAACTCTGTGAGTAATATGGACTTTAATCAGATCGAGTGGCCATATGTCAGATCACCTACTTGTTTGAGTCTGATGTTGATCTGGTCCTCAAATAAGAAACATACAGAATAACTTCTATAGGATGTAATCCTTTACATTTTAAGTTAGTCTTCTAGGATCTTGTTCTCTATCAAATTCTGACCGAAACCCCCCAGCATGACAACAAGTATATTAAAACTCTGGCAGCAAGGAGTCATGATCAAAGCATCAGTTGCTCTAACTGAGTTACCCTTCTTCTACTGCCTTGACACCAACATATCAAGGAATCCCACCTCTTCCACAAGTAGGTGGATACCAGGGGAAGGAAGATCTCCACTCATTTCATTCAGTGCCTGCGGTGAGGCGCGACCCACAAGCGACGGAAATGAGATTCCGCGTGCAAATCGAAATCACACCATGAAAAACCTACGTTGAGGTCCAAAGAAGTCACTTTATACATTAGTGATCTGGTTCAGTTTAGAACAGATCAAGACCTAACGGAATAAAAATGTAAGTGTGTTTCGAAAGAACATCATCAAAACTAAATATTGTGGGGTTCCCAATAATTTCTCCCTTTTTGATGATGTCGAAACCACACTTTACAAATTAACCCTAAGTAAAGCATTTAAGCGTGATCTATTTTTAAATAGCCAGAAGGGTTTTAAGAGATTGTTATTAATGATATAACAATCATAGACAATAAGATGGTTCTGGACAATAAGACTTTGTCTTCAGAAAACCCATGCATATATATATAATGGTTTGAGAACAGGCGGATTACAAAATAGATATCAAACATAAGAACAACAGATGAATGAAAGATAGAAAAATCTAAGAGAACCATCTGCCAGCACCTCCCTTCTTCATCTTCTCGCGTTGAGCATCGGAGGTAAGCTGGATACTCTCATAGATCCCATCTCTTACTCTGGCGTAATTTGGAACGTGATTATCAATCTTGTAGCCCTTGATCTTGGGCACTTGATTGATATAGTTGAGAATATAAGTCTTATCTGGTATGTTGCTTCCTGGGATTGTTGGACAGACCATATACTTCCGCTCGGGTGCCTTAATTTGAATTTTAGCATCTTTGGCTGCCAACTTGATCCTCTGAATCAGTTCTTCTCAGCAAAATTTTTCATGTATCTATTGAAGTCCTCATCTGTTGTGGACTCTGAATAGATAGGTTCCTTTAGGAAATATCTATTCATAATAAATCCTTTCTTGATGAGCTCCCATTCCTTCTGGTCTGCCTCTGGTACCCAATTATCTTTGGGTGTCTTCTTCTGTAGAGTGAGGTTCCAGGCAGTGAGTGACTTCTTCTTTTTTCCTTTTTGATTGAGTGGTGGATTGTGATGATTGCTGTTGTGAACGTTCTGATGACGGTTGAGCAGAGGGTGTCTGGAATGACTTCTCTCTGATCTCTTGTGCAGCCAGCTTCCTTTCTCGTTCAACTTGTTCTTTGTAAAATTGTGCCCGAAAGATTGGGTCACAAGCTTGTTCACTACTTATTCCAAACAGGAGTAGTTCAACAATCTATTCTCCTTCGTCAATGGGTTTCTTGCCCTTGTTACGTACCGCTTGTTGTTGTTGTTAATGACCTCGGTCTGGTTCAATGGTAGGGTCAGCCCTCGGTGGTGTTGTGGGCTTCTCCTTGAGTGGTTGAGCAGGTGCAGTTTCTCTTTGTGATTATCCCTGATCTGGTTCTTGATCTGTTGCACCCTTTCCTTTTCCTTTCCCATCTCCTCCTTTGTCAGACCTCGACCTTTCCCCCTTTTCGACATCATCAAATACGGACTTGATGAGTGTACGAAGGGAGTCAATCTCGGCCTTGATTTCCTCCATCTTCTGTTCAGCATCGTCCTTGAAGTGTAGTAATTAGGTAACGGTCTGGTCCGTAGCACTAAGCTTCTTCTCAAGTTTGCTATTCATTGTGGAGAGAGTGGCATCATAGGTGGTCTGGAGGTCTTCTACCTTTGTCAGTCTGGTGTTCTGGTGTTCATACTCTGTAGGATTTGGATAAAGCAGAGCATCCAACACACTGACTTGATTTCCTTCATGAGGTCCACAAACTTCTCCTTCTCAAAGGCAGCAAGTTTGGCATGAATATCTATGGCAGTGGCCTCCTTCACCTCAACAGTAATCGTAGTAGTTTGACTCTTTACAGCTTCATCAATGCGCTCTCTCTCCTTGGCGAGCATGTGTGTGACCAGATTTTTAACATTCTGGGTTTGTTTCTCAACGGACTCTACCTTCAGATCAAGCTTCTCATGTGCTGCTTCAGCGGCTTCTCGGTCATCGTCCATTTTCTTGTTAAGATCCTTCTTTTGATCTCTCAGTTTGCAGCGTAGATTGAGATCCATGTCATGGGCATAATCTTTCTGATGCTGGTTGAAATCAACAAGGATTTGTGTGGCTTTTTCTTGCAGCAGGTTGCAGGTAGTAGTCAGATGGTCTTGGACCCTTAATGAAATCAAGTCATCAACCTGTAGGTTGTTGAATGACTTGTGCTCACGTTCTAGTATGTCTTCTAGATCGACGAATGAAACGCGCTTCTTTAATTTCTTTACAGCGCCTTGTGTATATATCTCATTTGTTGGTTCGCCGTCAATGGTCTGGCCTGCTGGTTCTTCGTCGATTGGATCTAGATGGATTATTGGAGTCTTCTTCTTTCGCTTCTTGGGCTTCTCTGCTGCTTGAGTAGGTTGTTCTGTGACTTCTTGCTCTGGTTGGCTCTCTGCACCAGATGTGGTGGGCTTCTTCTTTCTTGAGCTCAGCAAAGTGGCTTCTTCTGACTTGGAGTAAGCTCAGCAAAGTGGCTTCTTCTTTCTTGAGCTCCTCCATCGATCTGGTTTGAAGCAGGGCATCAAAAATGTAGTACTCAATGTCCTTGACCATTAAGTAAAATTTGACCCTCTTCGCTGATCCATAGCTTTCTGGGAGCAGATGGATCCCTGGAAAATCCTGAAGAACAGAATGATCAGCTTCATTTTCCAGCAAATGGATGACTCCTGCTCCTTGTTTCCTTTTCTCTTCCTCCTCATCAACTTCCTCCTCCTCCTCCTCCTCACTAATTCTCTGCATACGGTCTGGTGAGGGAGTGACAGAACGTGCTGGTGAGAAGTCTTTGCCCTGTTTGGGGGATGGAGCTTTCTGGTTGATGGGCTTCCTCTGCTTGCTGTAGTATGTCTTGTTCTGGTTCGTGTGTGGCAGTTTCTGGTTGTACCTCTTTAGTAGGTGGTGGTGACTCATGTACCTTCCTCAACCTTCATCTCTTTTGTTTGGGTTGGTGAGTTGTGGTAGATGTGTCAGTATCTATAGAACTTACCCTCTTGACAGGTGGCTTGCGCGAGGCTTTTTCTTTCTGCACCTTCTCTTTTGGTGCCTTCTCCTTCTGTTTCTCAGTTGTCCTGGTAGGTGGCACCCAGATGGGATTTGAGCTACCCATTTCTAGTAGTGCATCATGGTGCACTTCATCAGTAACCTTGTTGAATAGGGTTAGAGTAATTCCCAAGGACATCTCGATCTGATGTTGATCCTTAGGGATGGTGAACCTAGAGTTGAACTCCACAACATGTTCCCATATCTGTTGTTTGAAAAACTTTTCCACCATAAAGCTAATCTTGGTGGAATGCCTCAGATTCCTTCTCACCTCCATAGATATAGTATGTCATTTGTTGTCCTTGGTCCCTTTCACGAGTCTTGCTTCCTTTGCCAACAGGTCAAAAATGATTCTGCTCCAGTTGACCTTCAAGTTTAAGACTACGGTGGTCAAGATCCTTAATTTCTCAGGGGTTACCTGATCGTATGACCCGCTTTGAGTCATAAAAATACGTTGGACAAACTCAAAAACCAGCTTGTAGCCTGGTTGGAGTAGTGCCCTCTGAAACATTCTCCCCATGTAGGCAATGGTAATCACCATCACTTTCTCCACTACTTCTTGAAGCTGTTCTGTGGTTATCTCATCCAGTGTCATCCCTTCATCCTTGAGGCGGTATGCCTGGTTGATCATGGCGTGACATCATAAGTAGTCTTGTTGGTCCTATCACCAATGGGCATTAACACATTTGCTTCCTGACCATCCTTCTCGTCATTCCACGTAAGATAGAATGTAGCAGCTTGTTTGGCCAAATACATATTTGGATGAGATGTGACTATATTATGGAATCCTATAGAGTATAGAAATACAGTAGTGAATACCATATAATCACCAGTCATATTAGCAACATATATCTCATAGCGTAGATATACAAATGAATATGACGAACACATAACTAAGAATAGTAATTCAGAAACCAATATATATCAAGACAAAAAAAAACATAAGGGAAAAACATGTTTCCAGAATCCAAATCTCACAGTAAAATTTCCATAGGAACATATGCAATATTTAATAAACAGTGTGTTGGGAACCTCACAATATTTAGTTTTGATGATGTTCTTTCGAAACACACTTAGATTTTATTCTGCTTGCTAGGTCTTAATCTGTTCTAAACTGTACCAGATCACTAATGAGTAAAGTGAATCTGATAGAGAACATGATCTTAGAGAATAACTTAAAAATGTAAGGGATTAAACCCTATAAGAGCTATTCTTTCCTTTTCTTACTTGCTCATGGACCAGATCAAACAGCAGATTAAAGCAAGCAGATAATCTGACATATGGCCACTCGATCTGATTAAATCAAGATTACTCACAAAGTTTTCTACCATGCTTTGGAGCATTTATTTGTGGAACAGAATGATAGTTTGACCAGATCGTCATCAATCTGCTCTGACCAGATCGTTATCTAAAGTGAGCCAAATAGTACCAGATCAAATTTAGTCATCTGACATTATGTCTAGATGCACTTAGATGAATCCAAGACTACTTGCCACATCAGCAGATCTCACGAAGATGGAAATAATATCAATTGGAGATCAAATTTTGAAGGAGAATCAATCAACACGCGAAGAAGGAAAGAAGCATCTATCAACGATCTCTTTCCATATTTATTGAAGATTCGGTCAACCAGATGATCAAAGAGTGCTTCAACTGACAAATCGTTGAAATCAGCACGTAGTGGTTGCATTGCATAATATATCTCCCAGCTTGGTGGCAATGCTCTGAGAATTTTGAGATTCTTCTCTCTCTGTGTGTACTTGTTTTTGTTGAAAGCAGAAACTTCAAGTAACACTTCGACGATTCTGTTCTTTATCTGCTCGATGATCTCTCTAGGTTTCATCTTGAATTCATCAAACTTGTTGCATGCCAGGGATAGCTTGTTCTAGATCATAGCCTCAGAACCTAAACTGAGTTCTCGCAGTGCTTCCTATATCTCTTTGGTTGTATCCATATCTTGAATTTTGGCCAGATGGACTCCTTTAACAGAGATGATCCCTTTTGCAAAATCATCTAAATTTGCTTCACGTCATTCTTCTGATGTGTACGTTCTGGGATCTTTGAGCATGATCTCTTTGACTGCACCAGTTTCTGTAATGCGAGTCTTCTCTTCTTGTATCACTAATGGTCCTTCCTCTATCACTTTCCACATCAGACAGTGATGAGCTTTTAGACCCTTCTTGATTCTGAAACTCCATTCTCTGTATCCTTGGATGGAGAATTCTTCACAAGCCCTAATGACAGAAGATTTCATAATGACAGATAGGATGCAAGTGAATGAAAAAGGTTTTCCTAGATCTATTCAAGTTGACCACGCAGGATTCAACCTTGTAAAACAGAAACTATGGTCCTATGAACCACTGCTCTGATACCACTTGTTGGTCCTGAAAAGAGTAAGGTTTGGTGTATGGGGGGGGGGGAATACACCAAATGCGAACTTTTTAGTTTACTTGACTAATTACTTAGAGAGTTTAAGCTTTCTTAATGGATATTGCTAAACTTTGACAAATCAGATCGATAACCAGATTGATCTCGATCTGTCTAGATAGACTTAGCAGATATCAAGAGTGATCTTGATCTCTAACAAAGCGTTGTGTGTGCGAAATATGGTGGACTTAGTCGGTGCTCTTAATTAGAAAACCTTTTGAAAGACTTAATTAGATTGATTAACAAATTGATTAAGAAATGCAGTTTGAATGATTGTGCAGATAAGCAGATAAACAACTAAATTTAAAATGCAGAATGTAAATAACATAGTTGTTTTTACGTGGTTCAGGAAACCCCCTATGTCCACGGTCCAATCCAAACTGGATAAGATATCCACTACTAGGATATTCTCTTCTTTATACTCGCTGAGAACGAGCCACAAGTTTCAACCACAATCTGGTTGAAACTTATGCACGGATAAGGGTCGTGTCCCTTTACAACTTACAGGAAACTACTATAACTGGATCTCTTCATGTCAATCCACTAGAAAACTACTAGCTAGTGAAGTTATCCTTCTTTCTTCTCGATAAGACAGACTTGAATCGAGTTGGTGTGATTTCAATCACGAATGGCTTAGAACACGATTTGGTGCGTAGAAATATTCTCAAGTAATTACTTTGTTGAGTGAGTTGATTTTTGGATAGAGTAACAACTTGTTGATCGATGATAATGATATATGTACTCTTCCAGTCTTGGTTCCAAGATTTTATAGGTGTAGAATTTTGAAATTCTAACCGTTGGGCTTGATTGGTTTGGTGTAAAAGTGATTACCAATCAAGAGATATGAATCCCTTATTTATTTCTTCTTGTCTTTGAAAAGTTTTGACCGAATCTTCAATAAATATGGAAAGCAGATAGTTGATAGATGTTTCTTTCCTTCTTCACGAGTTCATTGATTCTCCTTCCAAATTTGATCTCCAATAGATATCCTTTCCATCTTCGTGAGATCTGCTGATGTGGCAAGTAGTCGTGGATTCATTAGAGTGTATCCGGACAAAATGCCAGATGACTGAAGTTGATCTGGTATCATCTGGCTCACTTTAGACAACGATCTGGTCAGAACAGATTGACGATGATCTGGTCAAACTATCGATCTGTTCCTAAAATAAATGCTCCAAAGCATGGTAAAAAACTCTGTGAGTAATCTGGACTTTAATCAGATCCAGTGGCCATATGTCAGATCATTTGCTTGCTTGAGTCTGATGTTGATCTGGTCTTCAAATAAGAAATAGACATAATCCTATGTTGATCTGGTTACTCTTCTAAGATCTTGTTCTCTATCAGATTCACTTTATACATTAGTGATCTGGTTCAGTTTAGAACAAATCAAGAATTAGCAAACGGAATAAAAATCTAAGTGTGTTTCAAAAGAACATCATCAAAACTAAAGATTATGGGGTTCCCAACACCACATTTACATTCTCCTATGTGGTATTAATTATTAAGAATTAATTATTCATATGATTAATTAAACCTTTGGATAATGCGTATTTATAAGCCCTCATACGGGTTCTATCAATTGGTATCAGAGTCGGTTATAAGATTTTAATTTTTTGTATAAATTGAATTTAATTCTTATTTATTTTCCTGTGATCGTAATTTGATATAAGGATGATAAATTTAATTTTAGCATTATATCTATGATATTGTGTGGCTTATATGATTTAATAGCGATTTTATTCATTTGTTCATTCTTCGGTGCCCGTTTTGTGACTTAAAATATGTAATCACACAGTGGTTGAACATCTTAGATTATGATTAATTTTATTTTCCATGTATTATATTTTATTATGTAATTGAGTAGGAGACGAAGAACGAGATAGGCAAACAGAGGCCAGAACCGGGTCACGGCTTCGCCGTGGGACTCCCAGGCAGGACGCAGGGCGCCGCACCTGGGTGTGGAGCACGTGGCACCAGGCACCCAGGTGGGCGCGTGCGTGCACGATTGAGGCAGACCAGCGCGCGCCCTGGCCGCGGCACAGCAGCAGGCGAGCGCTGGCATGGGGCATGCGCAAGGAGGGGCGAAGGCTGCTGAGCAACATGCGGGCAAGGAAGAGCCTGACGGGGCGCGACACAAGCACCGGTCATGCGCCAGGCGCACATCATGTACGGGCGCGAGTGACCCAGAGCGTGCAAGGCAGGCGCCAGCGGGCGCTTGCCCTCGGCACCCCTCGGCTGGCCCTCGGCCGTGTCTCGGCAGCTTTGGCTGTGGACGAGGCGGGCCCCAGGCTAGCCCGTCCCAACTTCGGAATTCGAAATTAGAATTTTTGGGTTTTTAAAGCCCTGTTTGAATTTAAAATTCAAATTGGTGATGAAGACAAAGAAGATAGAGGATTTCAAATTTAAATTCCATAGTTTTAGCAATTAATTAGATTTTATCATATTTTGGATAATTGATGTAATTATTTGCCTTATTATGTGCTTAATTGTTTTAATATGGCTTTTATTTGCTATTTATTGTGGAAATCTTGCCTAATTTGATATGCCATATTTTTTGGAGATCTTATATGTTTTAGACATGTCATAATATGTTATTTGAGATGGTCTTTTCGTGAAGTAACTTGTTTTGATTCCATGTTGGAACACATTTTACTAGTTCACGTGATAAGATTTCTCTAAGATGGCAACAAGATTTTAATTGATGGCAATATGACCCCTCCGCTGTGGGCTTATTAAAGTCAATTAATTTCTTTTATGTCAGGCTTATGGTAATAGCTTAAATGTAATTTATCAGTTATAACAGCACTGTGTGGCCTCTGACTAGAGCTGGCAAAAAAGGCCTGAACCCAGAGGCCCGCCCAAAAGCTTGGGATTTGAGCGGGTTTGGGCTTGGAGAAAGGAGGCCCGAAAAAAAATGGGCCTAAAAAGCCCTCCCGAAAATAGTCTCGAGCCCAATGGGCTTTGGGCTAAAACGCCTGCCCAGTAATATATGATAAAATACTATTTTTTTGTAATTTTTATTTAATTTAATTATTATTCTAATAATTATATTTTGTATGACTTTGATAGGTCATTATAAAAGACTTTTAAAGTTTTAATTGTTTATTTTAGGATTGTTATATAATTTTATTAATATTTAAAGATGCTAATTGCATAGTTTAATTTTACGTTGTAAATGTTAAAATAAATTTAAAAAATCTTTTTATTTTAAATAAATTGAACTTTAGGTCCGCCTAGGGTTGGGTTGTGCCTCACATTATGAAGCCCAAAAATATTCGGGCGGGCCTCAAAATTATGAAAAGCCCGATGGGCCGGGCTGGGCGGGCCCGCCCCACTACTTCTGACTGTTGAGTGGCATGACTAGTAAAATCGTTTTAAAATTGATTTTATAATCGATTACATTGCGTGGCTTGTATGATTTATTTTAAACAGTATGTACAAAGCATGTTTTCTTTAATTGTTTTGATTATCTGCGTTTGAGCATGTTATTTATGATAGTTTATTTGATTTATTCTAAGTTCTGTAAAGAATGACTTTCAATACTTGCCTCGATCTTGAAAAGAATCACCTTGTTTTGGAAACTATATTGACTAGAAAAGAATTTTGGACGCTATGCTTGCTGCTTACAACGTGAAGTTCGTCCTTGATGAACCATGTCCATCAGTTGCACTTGACACATCATCTGCCAATGCGAGGGCTGTATATGATAGATGGATTCAGGCTAATAAGATGGTGATGTGTTATAATATGGCTTCCATAAGCAGCACTTTGCAACATCAACATAAAGACATTGAGATATCTTCAGATATCATGTCTAGCCTGCAAGAGAAGTTCAAGACACAAATGGCCAAGTAATTGGCCATTAGTAAAGTGATGAACGCCTCAATGGCAGAGGGAACATCATTTCGAGACCACGTCCTGAAGATGATAGTTTTTTAGGGATATCGAGATTCTAGGCGGTCGTATTGACCAAGAATCTCAAATAGATAACATTATGCAGAGCTTACCAATGAGTTTCATGTCATTCCGTTTTGTCTACATAATGAATTATTATTTGAAGGAATTACTGAATGAGCTCGATGGGGCAGAAGCAACCATGAAAGCCAATGCAGCTCGAGCTTCCTCTAGCGACCCTAAAAAGGGTAAGCGCAAGAGGAAGAGAGCATTAAAGTCTGTCAAGAGAAAGTAAGAAATTGTGGAAGATGAAGAGTGTTGCATGCGCAGTGAGAAAGGGCATTGAAAATCGGATTGTCCGTTTCGCAAGAAGTCGGTGAGCGGTAAAGGTATGTCTACAACTTTAGTGGTTACATCATGTTTTATGGCTAGTTTTGCCCATTCATGGGTAGTGATACGAGAGCCACTGACCATGTTTATTGTGACTCGCAGGCTCTACTGTGATCCAGACCACTTAGAGATGGTGAGATTTCCATTTCGTTGGGCGACACTACGAGAGTGACGGCGGTTGCAGTGGGAGACGTAGAGTTTTAGATTGCCTCTACCGTTTTAGTTTTACATGGTGTTTTATTAGTACCCATTTTTAGAAAGAACCTCGTTTTGGTTTCTAAACTCGTTTTGGATGGATATTTTGTTTCTTTTTATGATTCCGTTATTATCAAGAAGAGAGACTTGTTTATCTGTTCTGGTACTTTGATTAACAACTTGTATACTATATCTGCAAAGCATAAACAACGTTTAACTTCAACTTTTAACTTATCTACTAACTCTAAGAAGAGAACAACTTCTTGCCTTTCGTCGAATGATACATATCTATGACACTTAAGACTTGTACATATTAACTTTAGGAGGATTTAAAAGTTAGTGGAACATGGGACTTTGGATAAATTCCAAGTTGAGCCATACCCTATTTGTGAATCCTACTTGGAAGGTAAAATGACAAAGAGACCATCCAAGGTCAAAGAAAATAGAGTCCAAGATGTGTTGGATATCATTTACTCCGACGTTTGTGGTCCAATGTCGATTCAGGCTAGAGGTGGCATTCAGTACTTCATCACTTTCATTGATGATTACTCGAAATTTGGATATGTCTATTTGATGCACCACAGGTCAGAATTCTTTTAGAAATTTAATGAATTCAGGACACTTGTGGAGAATCGTCAAGGAAAGACTATCAAGTGTCTGCGTTCAGATCGCAGACGCGAATACCTCAGTGGTGAGTTTTTGAGCCATCTATCAGATGTATGGATTCAATCTCAGTTGATTGCACCAGGTACACCGCAACAAAATGGTATAGCAGAAAGGCAGAATAGAACACTTATGGAGATGGTAAGATCTATGATAAGTTATCCAAAGTTGCCGATTTAGTTTTGGGGATATGCCCTAGAGACAACAGTCTACATTGAACTATATACCTTACAAGTTGGTCCTTAAGACACCTATTGAGTTGTGGACCGGGCGCCAGCCTAGTCTAAGACATCTCAAGGTGTGGGTTGTCCAACACACGTGCTAGAAAAGCACTCCGACAAAGTGTCACCTCGTACTGACTTGTGTCTGCTCGTTGGCTATCCTAGAGAAACAAAAGGATGGGAATTTTATAGTCTTAGAGATCAAAAGGTCATGATTAACACTCATGCTCAATTTTTTAGAAGAAGTCTATGTGAACAACCAAAAGTCTAGAAGCGAGATAGCTCTTGAGGAAATGAGAACTACAGCTGTTCCAAATTCACAAGAAACACAACGATCATCAGCACCAACCCAAACACTTGTACCACCTGCAGTGGAGCCTTGTCGTAGTGGGAGGGTTGCTCGTCAACCAGACCCATTCATTGGAGTGGGAGAGGCATCTGACTCAGCCCCAGGCCTAGATGTATCGGACCCTTAGAACTACAAAGAGGCAGTACACGACAAGGACTGTGACCTCTGGCTAGAGGCGATGGAGTCCGAACTGCAATCCATGGTAGACAATGAAGTATATGAGCTATTTATCTGCCCAATGGCTGTGAGGCCATAGGGAGTAAATGGGTCTTCAAGCGGAAACGATGACCCGACGACAACGTCGTAGTCTTCAAGGCTAGACTAGTAGCTAAGGGCTATACTCAAAAGGAAGGTATCCATTACGATGAGACCTTCTCATCAATAGTCATGCTCAAGTCTATTCGTATACTCTTGTCAGTTTCCGCACATATAGATTGGAAGGTATGTCAGATGGATGTCAAGACAACTTTCCTAAATGGAAGTTTTGAGGAGAACATCCATATGCAACAACCCAAGGGCTATGCAGTTCAAGGAAAGGAACACATGGTGTGGAAGCTTAAGAGGTCCATTTATGGATTTAAGTAAGTCTCACGGTCATGAACCTTTGTTTCGATCAGGTTATCAAGTCCTATGGATTTGATCAGTGCCCTGACGAAAGCTGTGTATACAACAACTGTGAGAGTTAAGCAGTTGTTTTCTTAGTGCTATACGTAGATGACATTCTATTGATCGGAAGTGTCAAGAAAGTGTTGTCGGACGTTAGAGCATACCATCCAGTGACAAACACTCATTTTGCATGATTTTAATGACACAATTGTCCACTTTTATTATCTTTTTTGTGTGTTTCGCATTTGATTTCGTTCTTTTTGTTGTTTTGTGTTGGTTTTACGTTTTGTCGTTTATTTATGTTTTTCTCTAGGTTTTGGCAGTTTATGGTCGTATTGGAAGTCGAGGGGCGTAGCCGAGGAGAAGAGATGCATGCCGAGCTAAAGAATATGCCATGAAATGAGGCACAAAAAACCAAGCTCGGATGAGAAGACAGCAAGATCGGCGACTTTGGGATGGGATCGTCAATCTCATGCACAAACTTCGGCGATCGCCGTCTTTGTCGCCGAAGTTACTGGAGTCCCTCGGCGATCAGATCGGTGCTCGCCGATCTTAGGGGTAAAATTCAACGACCAGAGGCTGGGTTCACTGAAGTCATGCGCAAGAGGATTGTTACCAAGTTTTCTTAGTTTCTTTCCTTGTTCATCGTATTGTATCCTAGTACTATATAAGGGTTGTTCACCCTAGACACTTTTTAGAGACCCATATACACCTTTTACATCTTTTAACATAGCAAGTTCATAGCCACTATTATTCTAGCAATTTTTGGAGTTTTGTTCTTACTTATTAGAGGAGAATTCGTGATCGAGGATTGACAACCCGACATCGCACATTCTGCAACAGGGTTTATGTTATTTTATTTATACTCTGTATTTAATTTTATTATTAGTGGCTAGACTATTTGTGATTCTAGGGGGTTTTGTATTGACCTATTTCTTTTGATGAATTCGTAAAATAAATTCCTAATTTTCCATCTTGTTCTTGTTTATGATTCGTGTTCTTAATTTTCATGTTTTAATAACTGGTCATTATTATTGCATGCTAGCTAGCTATGTGTTTGATGTCTTATCTGGAATTGAATTCATATTCGATCACACGAATGCATAATACATGTTTTACCTTGAAACCTAGCGCAAATAAATGAACTGTAGGAAGCTAACCTTATTGTGCTTTTTTTAACTCGTTTAATTATCTTGAGACTTAGCATAAATAAGGATTGAATTAACCTATTATCATAGACTACCCTATCAGGAGTATATGGTTACTTTAGCAGTCCTTCACAAGAATTAGGATTAAAATTTGGTGATTAGATTTAATAGGTGAATCCATTAAGTGATTTAGTGTGTATACATTACCCTTGAATCTTGTTTTATTAAATTGTTATTTTTATCTTTGCTTGCTTATTCTTAGGCTATTTTATATTAGTTCATAATCATCCCCAGTATTATTTGCCTAGATAATAATTGAGTATTTGTGCGAATTAATTAGTGTGCTTTTCGTTTATCAGTCTATGTGGATACGATACTCTGCTTGCTCTATATTATACCTATTTTTGTGTTTAATATAGTGCGATCAAATTTTGGCGCCGTTATCGGGGAGATGTGGGACATATTCTAGGATCAAGGTCATCCGTGACCGATCTAAGAGAATGTTGTGCTTATCACAAAAGTCCTATATCGAGACTATACTTACACACTTTAGCATGCAAGATTCCAAGAATGACTTCTTACCTTTCAGACATGTAATTGTTCTTTCTCAGGACATGTGTCCTAAGACACCTGAGGAGAAAGGGGAGATGAGACAAATACCTTATGCCTCAGCAGTAGGTAGTCTCATGTATGCTATGATGTGTACTAGGCCGGATATCTGCTTTGCTGTAGGCATGGTAGCACGATATCAGTCTAACCTTGGAAAAGGACATTGGACAGCGGTAAAAACATACTCAAGTACCTTAAATGAACTAAGGAGTATTTTCTAGTTTACCAGGCTGATTCATTATACCCTTTAGGTTATACCGATTCCGACTTTCATACAGATCGAGAGTTAAGGAAGTCTACCTCAGGGTATGTGTTTACTTTAGGAGGCGGAGTCGTGACATGGAAGAGTGTTGTAGAAATGCATCGCGGACTCCACCATAGAAGCTGAGTATGTGGCCGCATCTGAGGCCACAAAGGAAGCAGTTTGGCTCAGGAGCTTCTTGATGGACCTAGATGTGATTCCGAGTATGCCGGCGAGTATCACAATTTATCATGACAACTCTAGTGCAGTGACAAACTCGAGGGAACCACGGGCCCACAATGCGAGTAAACACATCGAGAGGAAATATCATATCATATGTGATTTAGTAAGGAGAGGAGACATAGTGGTGACGAAGATATGGTCGGAGGACAACCTGACAGATCCCTTCATGAAATATCAGACTTGTTTTCAGTTTAACTTTAATGAAAATAAATGTTTCTATCTTTGGTTTGTTATTTATTATTATTATATTGAATTGCAAATAAGTCCATTTATTACAATTATAGACTGTGTGATGGATCGATGATCCTAGAAGGTAGCACAGTCAGATCCTTTATAATATAAAGTCACAGTCTAGACAGACTTGGACAGTCTAGTCAGTAAAGGTTGCGTTATCATATGATGCGAGAGCTGACCTTAGCCCGCAGAGTGATATCGGTATGTATAAGCTGATACACATGCTTTGCGTATACATATTGAGAGGTTTGACAGTGAGATAAGTTCTACGTGCTGATACTTAGAACGAGATTTCAGAAATTAGTTCATTTCTTAATCTGTAACGATGATATTAGTATAGGTAGTTGATTATACGCTGTTTTGATTCATCTACGCTTGCAGGTTTTTCGCAACCTAAAATAGTGATGTCTTGGGCGGTAGTGATTGTCTTAGCTAGAAGTGACTGCCAGTCGTACAGAATCACGTCTCGGTGACACGAGTTGATTAAATCCGCATGAGGTGTTCAGAAAGTTTTATTGCATAAGAAACCAAACTGGTTGGATTTTATTCCGTATGTAATTATTAATGTGTGAACTGGATCACTCATGAATAAATATATTAATTAATTTTGAGTTGTAAACAAACTCAATCAATTAATGGATTTAGTAAATCTTAAACGCGGGAAATAATTAATGACAAGAGTGTTACATCCGTAATTTTAATGGATGAAGATGAGTTCAATATTTATCGTATAGTGGAGTCGATAAATATTTATAATAAAATTTCACTTTATTACATTTCCATAAAGTAATTAATTGGAGATTATATTAATTTAAATTAATTAATTTTAGTATAAGTTGGACCAGACAATTAATTAAATTTAATTGGGCCCAAAAGTGACTTAGAAATTAATTTAATTAAATTGTGGATTTGACCAAACCCAAATTAATTTTGAATTATTCAAATTTGAATTTGAATAATTGATAGAAACTGCAGGAGATTAAAATGAGATATTAGTTCTATTATTTGAGATGTTTTCCATTCACTTTAGAGGTCTTAACCTAGCCCATAATATTTATAAAACGAGTACATAGAAGGAGCCGATTTCTCTCTCCAGCACACCAAAATCAGCACCCCCCATATAGAATTCATTCTCTATTTTTTGAAAATTAGTGAGTATTCAAAGCTCCAATTTTCATTCTTCTTTTCTCCTTAATTATTAGATAGATTCGCCCACATGATATTCTAATATATAGATTGGGAATAGGTTAGAAGTTTCAAAGGTTGCATCGTGGGAGATCAAGAGAGGAATTCCAACAGTGTGGATTGTTGTTCCTGTTAACGATTCAAATCGTTTCTTCACAAACGAATGAGTAGCAAAAGAAAAGGTATAAAATTATTATTCTGCATTTATATTCTCCTATGTGGTATTATTTTTATAAGAATTAATTATTCATGTGATTAATTAAACTTGTAGATCCTGCGTAATTATGAGCCCCTCATACGGGTTCTATCAGAGATGAGACATATATCGTATGGTTCTGCAGTAAGTAGTCTCATGTATGCTATGATGTGTATTAGGCCGGATATCTGCTTTGTCATAGGCATGGTAGCACGATATCAACCTAACCTTAGAAGGGACATTGGATAGCGGTAAAGAACATACTCATGTATCTTAAAAGGATTAAGGAGTATTGTCTAGTTTATCAGGTTGATTCATTATGCCCTTGGGTTATACCGATTCCAACTTTCAGAGAGATCGGGACTCAAGGATGTCTACCTCAGGGTATGTGTTTACTTTGGGAGGCGGAACCGTGACATGGAGGAGTGTGAAACAGACATGCATCGCGGACTCCACCATGGAAGCTGAGTATGTGGCCGCATTTGAGGCCGCAAAGGAAGCAATTTGGCTCAGGAGCTTCTTGATGGACCTAGATGTGATTCCGAGTATGCCGGTGAGTATCACGATTTATTGTGACAACTCTGGAGCGGTGACAAACTAAAGGGAACCACATGCACACAAGCCGAGCAAACACATCGAGAGGAAATATAACATCATCCGTGATATAGTAAGGAGAGGCGAAATAGTGGTGATGAAGATAGCGTCGGAGGACAACCTGGCAGATCCCTTCACGAAAAGTCTGAACGAAAAGACGTTTGAGATGCATGTAGAGGGATTAGGAGTACGACGTGTCATAGACCTGCTTTAGGTATAAGTGGGAGAGTTATATGTCATGCGGCACAAATTAATATACTATAAAGCATGTTTGAGTATAAGTGGGAGATTGTTAGGGTTTCTATACCTAAAAACATGTTTTATGCTTAGACGATGTATCAGACTTGTTTTTAGTTTCATTTTAATGAGAATAAATGTTTCTATCATTGGTTTGTTATTTATTATTATATATTGAATTGCAAACAAATCCATTTAGTACAATTATAGACTGTGTGGTGGATCGATGATCACGGAAGGTAACATAGTCGGCTCCTTTGTAATATAAGGTCACAGTCTAGACAGACTTGGATAGTCGAGTCGGTAAAGGCGTATCATTTGATGCGAGAGCTGACCTTAGTCCGCATAGTAATATCGGTATGTATAAGCTGATACACATACTTTGCGTATACATATTGAGAGGTTTGACAGAGAGATAAGTTCTACGTGCTGATACTTAGAACGAGGTCTCAAAAATTAGTGTATATCTTCATCTATGACGATGACATTAGTATAGGCGGTTGAGTATACGCTGCTTTAATTCATCTACGCTTGCAGGTTTTTCGTAACCTAAAACAGTGATGTCTTGGGCGGTAGTGATTGACTTAACTAGAAGTGCTCGACTGTCAGTCGTATAGAATCATGTCTCGGTGACACGAGTTAATTAAATCCGCATGAGACATTCATAAAGGTTTATTGAATAAGAAACCTGACCGGTTGATATTTATTTCGTATGTAATAATTAAGGTTTGAACCGGATCACTCACGAATAAATATATTATTTAATTGTGAGTTGTCTACAAACTCAATTAATTAATAGGTTTAGAAAATCTTAAACGCGGGAAATAATTAATGATAAGAGGGTTGCATCCGTAATTTGAATGGGTGAAGATAAGTTCAATATTTATCCTATAGTGTAGTCGATAAATATTTATAATAGAATTGCATTTTATTGCATTTCCATGGAGAAATTAATTTGAGGTCAAATTAATTTAAGTCTAAGTTGGACCAAGTTATTAATTAAATTTAATTGCACCTAAAAGTGACTTCGAAATTAATTTAATTAAATTATGGATTTGACCAAGCCCAAATTAATTTTAAATTATTCAAATTTGAATTTGAATAATCGATGGAAACTATAGTTGATGAAAATGGATATTAGTTCTATTATTTGTTATCTTATCCATTCACCTTAGAAGCCCTAAAATAGTCCATAATATCTATAAAAGGAGTACAAGAAGTGGCTTATTCTATCTTCTCTTTTTCTTGAAATCGGCGCCCTCTCCCATAAGAGAATTAATTCTCGATTTTCAAACAATGTAATTTGCGTTCTTCTTTTGTCCTTAATTACTAGATAGATTCACCCACACGATATTCTAATAAATATATTGAGAATAAGTTAGAAGTTTCCAGGTCGGATCGTGGGAGATCAAGAGAAGAATTCCATCGGAGTGGATTGTTGTTGCTGTTATCGATTCAAATTGTTTGTCCACAAGCGAAGGAGTTGAAAAGGACAAGATATAAATTTAATTATTCTGAATTTCAAATCGTATGTGGTATTAATTGTTAAGAATTAATTATTCAATGATTAATTAAATATGTGGATCCTGCGTATTTATTAGCCCCTCATACAGGTTCTATCAGTTCAAAGAAAGGAACACATGGTGTGGAAGCTTAAAAAATTCATTTATGGACTTAAGTGAGCCTCACGGTCATGGAACATTTGTGTCACGCCCCGACCCTCCACCCTCCCCGGCAGAGTCCGGGCGCGCGACTAAAAAGAATAAATGAATGAAGGATAAAATGGAACACTGAAAACTTTAACTGATAGAAACTCTGGAACACTGAAAACTTTGACTGATAGAACACTGAGAGCTTTAACTGAAACGAAAGATCATTCGATAACTGAGTTCAATTCAATCGAAGATTCAATTACATAGTTGGCACCTACGCCTGATAGAAACTCTCGCAGCGGAATAAGGATCGACTGAAGTCTACGTGTATGAAGACACGTTGTCACGCCCGCCCTTCACTAAGGATAGCGAAGTCTGGGAAACCGTGACTTGGGAAGGGATTAAAGAAACCGGGATAGAAATAGGGTAATGGAATGAGGACGAAAGTGAACAACAATCTCATAACTGGGCGAATAGTTCATCATACATGATTAGCAAGAAAGGGCTTGAGTCTTATGCTCAATACATAATAACTTGTCATGAAGGAAACTTGAGTCTTAGGTTTATTACATAACAATCTCATACTGGCAGCGGAAAGTTACTTGGATCGCTAAAAGCTCTACATGTGTGAAGATACGTAGAACCCCCAAGAGTCAACTAATAAGAGATCGACAAAAAGCCCGAACGTAGCACTCCTCCTTCATCATCGCTCAACCTGCACATTTATAAATATATGCAGGGCTGAGTACAAATTGTACTCAGTAGACACATGCCAAAATCACACACATACAAATATAATTGTCATGCCATCGTAAGTGAAACATAGGGATTTTGTCTCTAAAGAACCTATGTTCACTAAAATCCTTTTGTGAAATCTTAAAGTTCGATTGCAATCTATTTTCTTTAGTAATCTACCATATCTGTAACTTCTTCTTCTTCGTGTCTGGAAGGTGGCCACCTTCCACGAACACCTTGACCGGCCAACCCGCTCGATGACTCACGGTCACTTTAACCGGCCAACCCTCTCGATGACTCACGGTTACTTTGTGTACACTAGTCCTAGTAGGATTGTTAGCCCACTAGAACCCGAATTCGATTCTTTTAACTTAACTGAGCAGATAGGTATCATACGAAAATCATAAACATTTATGGCAGACAATACTTGAAAGACATTTTCAATTCAAAAGCTTTTTGAAAAGAAAAATTCATAAACTAATATCACACACATATTTTATAGTGTAAGAAAGCCTACCTGAGTCGCCTCCTCTTCTTGAACTCAGACTCTCAATCCCGTATTTAACCTTTAATTAGATTACAGAGTGAGATATTTGACTGTACATACTAATTTATATTTTTAAAGAAAGTATTATCCTTTTATTTCGAGAATTAATCTCGAGTTTTAACTCGACTAATATTCGAGTATCTTACTCTAAAGGTGTCATTAAATTCTTAAATCAAGCTATGATTTATTCACTTACCCAAGTAAATAATTCTTGGGTATAATCCATTGAGAAACTTCTACTAGAATTATTTCGATTAATAAAATTTATTTTAATCTTATAGGTTAGTATTAACCCTGATTAATACACCTTATGTATGATCTTAATTTAATCAACTATTATGATTAAATTCTAGCTTAATAAATTTATTCTCTAAGTTCAATAATTATATTCTACACTTGGACCTAGTCCAAAGTAATTAGATCTTGATCCAATTAAATTAATAGCTTTTAGCCCAACTAAATAAAATTCAACCCATTGATATAGGTTAAGAGTTTGGCCCATAACATTAATAGATTTTCGGCCCATGAGGCTTAACTAATCCAGCCCGTAATTTAATTTAGTTCGGCCCACCTGTATCATCTAGAGTTTGGTCCAGTAGTTATCTAACCCGGCCCATAATTCGCTTGAGCCCGGCCCGACTTCTACACTCCTCTATTTTATTCCTAGACTTGTGTTGCTCTACTCTCTCATTATACAAATCAGCCGCTTCTCTCCCTCTCTAGTTCGAATTCTGTTTTCTCCCTCTGTGGATCAGCCGGCGCCGCTGCCGGCGTTCAGTTCTTCAACCTCATGCTCGACTCCCTCCCTTTTCCTTTCTCCCCGTTCTCTCCTCCTCCGAATCGCCGCAATTTCACTCTCCCTCGACGGGTTGTGGGCGAAGCATTGGAGTCCGGCTATCGAGCCCTAAGGTGAGGTCTTGTTTCTTCCATAGTCGTGCTCGCCCTTAGGTAATCCTTCCCCGATCTCTTCTCTCTCTCTCTCTCCGGTTCTTTATTTATAGAATTTACTTTATTAATTGCCTAATTCCTAATCTGCATGTTTTAATCTATGTTGGATTAAAGCTTAAAATGCTTTGTTGGGCAAATTCTAATTTATCTGAAAACGTTTTCTTGATTAGTGACTGAGATTTAATGAATCCTCTATTTTATAAATCTCATTGTGTGTTTTAAATTTCTGTATCTTGAAGACATGTATCTATGTGTATTGATTTCATATTGTGATTGATTATTATGTTTCTGGTTTATTTCTGAGGGAATGGCTCGAGTTGGTGACTGAGGGAGTCTCTTCTAATGTTCTGTGACGGGTGCTGCTAGGTTGCGGCTGTGACTCCGTGTGGAGTAGTTGGATTTGGCTCAAGGAGATTGGCTAAGGGTTTGGGGCAAGCAACAAGTTGACTCGGTTAAGGGACAACTTACTGGTCTTGGCTAAGTCCTCTGGTTACTTCTCTTTTCTCTTCTTGTTAGATGAATTTTAGTTTACCATCTGCTCTAAGTGTGCAAATGCCTCTTAGTTCTTGATTATGGAGTATTGTTATATTATGCAACCTTAGGTGTTGTCACTATAGCTTGAAGGGGAAATGTCTTCATACTCATCTGTTAATCACAACTTTAGGTAAATTCTTATGAAGCATGCCAATAGCTTTAAATTTTTATGTTCTGTATACAATGAAATCTTTGAACATGTGTTTGTAGATTAGGAGATGGGGGTTGAGGCTGCAGTTGGGCTTCGTTTCTGGGTCTGCCGTTAACTCATCTCCTTACACAGCATCTAAGTCACCCCTTCTGCTCTAAATTCTAGATTTTTGATATGTCTAGTATAGTTCTTGTATTGCAATCAGTTTAAATGTCATTATCCTTTCCTAAATTCAAGTTATGGTGTTTTAAGCATTTCTGCAAGTGGTTGATAATCTGATCTTTCAGTTTCAGTCTTTAAAACAATCTAAATAGTGTTGGGGGTCTAAGTGTGGTTACATCACGAATCTATTGTCATGTTGTTCTAGATCCTCTTTTTTTTTTTTTGTTAATGGTTCTCAAGTTCTATATCACAGTCCCTACTAGCAAAACAAGTTCAAATACCTCTGAGTTTAACTAATGAGAGGTAGAAAAGAAAGACTGGATTACATAAATCTGTGTTTTAATGTTATCCATATGTTCTGGACCTTAAAGAATGATAATGGCTTGAAGGCTTAAGATTTTAATACCTGGAGACTATGGGTTCGAACTGTGTGCTTTTTACTTGGCAAGCTCCCACCTTGTTCTGTTCTAGATTTCTCCTAAATGTTGTGTATGTGCTGAAACTCACTCAAGTCTCTAAACTTTGACAGAGCTTCTCCCGGCCTTCCTCTTTCTTTCCTTGCTTGGTTCTAAGTGTTTAGAGTTGTATTCTTGCTGGTTGGTTAGGGAATATAAATAGAGACATTTGCTAGGAGTTCTGAGTATACGTAATGTGTTCTATATGTACAGATATTTATGAGGGCACTTGAGTGTTCTCATTTAAATATCTTTGAAAGATTTCTTCCAGCCACTTTTATAGACTTGTTATCAATTATAGCTCTTAGCCTATAAACCATTTACTTCTAGGTTTCTACTGTACATATATGAAATCTTTGACTCTTAGGGCATGCTATTGATTTTATTGTATACTTCTTTTATTTGCATGCAGAGATGTGTGTAAGAGGGTGCTACTAGTTGTTTCTCACCATTGAAAAAAAGACTCCAGCAAGTCTATTTTCCTTTCTTTATATTTCTTATAATTGAGTTGTTTTTCTTGTATGTCTTATCTTATTGCTTATATATATATCATTATAGCATGAGTCTACATCTGAAACTTTGACTTTTGGGATAGCTATTTATCACATATCTTTCTTTTATAGGTAGGTGTAGAGATGGAGGAGTAGGAAGAGTGCAGGCAGGAAGCCGTCTTCCGCCTTTTTCTTCTATTAGACCCTCAAACTCTCAGCCTTGTGTATTTAATTATTTGTGGTGTAGTACAGTTGTCTAGGATGTGGCATAGATATGTATAAATTTATACTGATTTGTTATGATCTTTTCTTTCCAATCTGATATCTACTTTCTGTATGAAATTTGTAATGCAGATTTCCATCACATCTTTTACTTAATCGACTATATATACATATATATATATATATAAGTTATGTTATTTTATTATTTATTTACTTATCTTATGTGAATAAATAATTATCTTCAATATATCTTGCTTAATCAAAATTAGATAATACATAATTCTTCATAGCATAGCATTTTAGTATTTAAGATATTACTAGTTAATTATATACAAACTTCTAAGAAGTATATAATTATTTTCTAATTGGCTATATAGTTAATTCTTCAAATACTAGCTTTCATCTAATAATTCTAATTAACTTATCAATTGGTTATCTTATAAGTTATAATTAACTTATATCTAATTATTGAGTATGCATCTCAAGAATATACTTGCATCGTCTTTTTGAATAATTATATTATTTCAAGATAAACTCACACGATCTCTATGTTGCACAATAAGAGCTACTAATATTGATTAGCTAATCGATATTTTAAATTTTTATTGCAAAAATTTCTTTTTTTGCAAATTTTCATTACTTATAAACTACTAATAAAAGAGAGGGACATTACACACGTAAACACCCAAGACTTTAAATAAAGACCGACAAGCTCTTCATAGCATCTCCCATCATCACGTCTCAACCTGCACATTTATAAATACATGCAGGGCTGAGTACAAAAGTACTCAGTAGGCACATTGCCCGAAATCACATTCATACATATATAATTGTCAATACCGTAAGAGTGACACGTAGGGATTTTGTCTTTAAAAGCACCTACGTTCACTAAATCCTTTTTGTGAAACCTGCATTTTCACTGATCAGTCTTTTCTTTAGTATTCAAGCCATATCTGCCCTTTTAATTTATGGTACCGAGAAGGTGGCCACCTTCTACGGACACCGGACCGGCCAACCCGCTAAGATGACTCACGATCCCTTAACCGGCCAACCCGCTAAGATGACCCACGGTTAATTACTTGTGTACACTAGTTCGAGTGGGTTTTGCCTGCCCACTGGAACCTGAATTCGATTTCATATATTTAGATCCTTAAACCAGGAATCTTCCAGATAGGCATTGATACAAAAACATAAATCATTTCGGCAAGACAATACATTGAAACATACTTTCTCACTTTGAGATACTTTCCAAACAACGTAAATAGCATACTGCACACATAATTTTCTCCATTTATAATAGAAAGCCTACTTGATAGCTTCGGTTTGCACTGACTTTGGTCTCGAAACGCGAAACAGGTCTCTCGTTTCTCTCTCTCTCATTCTCCAACCTCTCTGTCTCTCTTTCTAAATCTCACTCTCGGTAGTTAGGTCAGTAGCCAACAAGGCTTTCTCCTCCGCCTAACCCCTGCCCATTTCTGTCTCTGCCTATCTCTGTTGTTTACTAAAGGAAGACGAAGCCTCCCTAGCTCAAGACTCCTCCCTCTGGAAGCTAAACGGGTTCTAATTCACCAGTAACTCAAGGAAAGGTTCTTCTCTTCCTCTCTCTGATTTTCCTCTCCCAAACCCTATTCTAAATTTTCATCTTCTCTATTTCTAGTTCTGCATGTTTTATATCTGGTTGGATTTTAAGATGATTTAAGATTTCTTAGTTAAAAACCCCCATTCTTCGATTCTAGTATAACTAACGTTCTTCATATTTTTCTCTCGGTGGTCAGCTTCGTAGTCCACAAAGCTTCCTCCACCATCTGAGTTCTGTCTACCCCTTGCTGGATAGTTTTGGTTGGATTACAAAAGGGTAATATCTAATTTCCTCTCCTGGATTTTATTAAGAAACAGGTTTAGGAAAGGTCCTGTTTAGTTCTGAAATTTTGACCTTTCCTAACAGATTTCGATTTCTGGTGTTTATGTAATTTGCATGCTATAAGTTACTGAATGAAGAGGATTTGGGAATTTATTATTATCAACTCTATTTTTCGTCCTATTAGATCTAAAATGTTCTGTTCTGAAAGGTTTTCCATTTATTCTCCCAGTTGGTTCTAATTTCAGATTTTTGTTTTTATTTCATGATGATGATCTCTGGTTTATTTTGATTCTAGTCGAAGGAAAGGTTTGGAGTTTGGCTGGTTCTGTGATTCGCCTGATAGGGTGAGTTTAGGGATGGTTCAGTTTATGTTCTGAAATTTGTATGTGTGTATGTTCTGTACTTGTATGAATATAAAGTGGAGTAGGAAATCTATTTGCTAAGTAATGTGTACTCTAATTATGAATTCTATGTTCTGAAATGAGTATGTATAGATTCTGAAACATGAATATGTATGTATATCTTCTAAGTTCTGAAGCTGACAGTTTCTGAATGTGTAAGCTGAGTTATGTTCTGAATCTAACTATATAAATATGCTATATTCTGAAATCTCAAATATAAGAAGGTGTATATATATGATTTGTTAACATGATTTGTTATGGTTTGTTGTTCAAACTATGAACATAGACTCTAAGTTCACTCTCTGGCTATTAAACTGATATCTTAAACATATGTATATATATACTGGACTTGGAATCATTTCAGCTTCTTAATGAAATTTGGACAATTTATACATACATGTTTTTCTGTTTTTCATGGATTAATTAAGGGCAGGATATAGTTTATACTTGATTGTAAGTTAAACATATAAATTGAAGGTATAGTTATAGTTGAATTTCCTTACCTCAAGACTTTAACTACTTCTCTTTGTTGAATGAAACTGTGGTTTATATTCTGTTATGGAACGTTTGATGGTGTTAAATGGCTCTAGGGCAGTCCCTCACCCCCTTTATATAGATATGTTGCAGTGTGGTGTTCTCTATCTTAGTGTTTAAGTTTTTAGAATAGCTAGTTTAATAGATCTTATGGCTATTCTTTTGTAGGGTATGGAGAGCATGTATGGAGGACTTTCTCCCTCACTCAACCGAGCTACTGCAGCCCTCTGCACTGCCTCTTTTCCCTCACAGTAGCATGGCTACTTAATTTCTCCTTTCCTATGTTTAATTTAATGATCATCACCTCCTTACACTTATAGCTATACTTTCTTCTTTCCTTATTTTAGAGACTGCAGCAGCATAGCTGCTTTATGAATACACCTAGATCTTTATTGTTTTGCTTACTATCATACAATGTAATGATACATATATATCTATATAGTTTATAGTTTATAGTTTTGTTTCAACTCAAGTGTTTTACTTTATTGTCTTTCCTTACTTTATAATTGTGTATTCATGTGCATATACTTGAGTGTTCTATCTTTCTTTCCTTCCAATCCTAAAAAATAAAATGTTGCAGTTTGCAACATGTATATATATATATACACGTGTAGATTTATATGGTATTCACTACTTTTCAGCAAATATATATATACCCATCGTATGTAAGTTTAAATATATATATAAAGATATGATCTTAACCATATAGTTATATTTTATGTACTCCATGAATACCAAATATCTATTTCTCAACATAGCTTCCATATGCCCATATTTACATATTTTTTTTAGTCATAGTATAACTTATACCTATACTTATATATCCAAAGTATAAAACTTATACTTTAATATTTATATTTCTTAAGATATAATTTAAAAATTCTTTAATTATTCGTTATCTTAAACCAAAACTCCTCTTCAATTAGATTAAACTTCCATTAATTAACTACAACGATCAATATATAAATAATAATCGCGTTCGAATATTATTTATTTCGGAACTTAAAAAGACGGAGTATTACAATTTGCTTCGATTAAGTTATCAAATTCTATGGATTTGATCAGTGCCATGAGGAGAGCTATGTGTACAAGACGTGTGTGAGAAAGGTGGTTGTATTCTTGGTGCTATAGGTAGACGAGATCCTCTCGATTGGAAGTGTCAAGAAGGTGTTATCGAATGTGAGAGCATACCTGTCAAGTCAATTCGATATGAAGGATATGTGAGAAGCAGAACACATTATCGGGATCGAGGTCATCTGTGACCGCAAGTGGAGAAGGTTATGTCCATCTCAATAATCATATATCAAGACAGTATTTAGACGCTTTTGCATGTAGGACTCCAAGAAGGGTTTGTTACCCTTCTGGTATGGAGTTACTCTTTCTTGGGACATGTGCCTTAAGAAAATTAAGGAGATAGAGGAGATGAGACACATACCATATGTTTTGGCAGTCGGTAGTCTCATATATGCTATGATGAGTTCTAGACCAAATATTTGCTTTCAGGTAAGCATGGTAGCACAATATTCGTATAACCCAAGAAAATACCATTAGACAGCGGTAAAGAACATACTCAAGTACATTAAACGTGTTAGGGTTTGTATACCTCAAAACATGCTTTATGCTTAGACGATGTATTAAACCTATTTTCAATTGCACTTTAATGAGAATAAATATTTCTATCATTGGTTTGTTATATATTATTGTTATATATTGAATTGCAAACATGTCCATTTATTAAAATTGTAGACTATGTGGTGGATTGATGATCACGGAAGGTAACACAGTCGGCTCCTTTGTAATAAAGTCACAGTCTAGACAGACTTGGACAATCTAGTCGATAAAGGTTGCGATATCATTTGATGCGCGAGCTGACCTTAGCCCGCAGAATGATGTCGGTATGTATAAGCGGATACACATGCTTTGCGTATACATATTGAGAGGTTTCATAGTGATATAAGTTCTAATGTGCTGATACTTAGAACGAGGTCTCGAAAAATAGTTCATTTCTTAATCTGTGATGATGACAATAGTATAGGCGATTGATTATATGGTGTTTGGATTCATCTACGCTTGCGAGTTTTTCATAACTCTAAATAGTGATGTCTTGGGTGGGAGTGATTGGCTTAGCCATAAGTACTTAACTATCAGCCATGCAGAAGCGCGTCTTGGTGACACGAGTTGATTAAATCTGCGTGAGGCTTTCAGAAAGGTTTATTGCATAAGAAACCCGACCGGTTGAGAATTTAGGCCATATGTAATAATTAAGATTTGAACCAGATCACTCATGAATAAATAGATTAATTAATTGTGAGTTGTCAGCAAACTCAATTATTTAATGGATTTAGAAAATTTTAAACGCGAGAAATAATTAATGACAAAAGGGTTATGTCTATAATTCGAATGAATAATGATGAGTTCAATATTTATCCTATAGTGAAGTTGATAAATATTTATAATAGAACTGCACTTTATTGCGTTTACATAGAGTAATCATTTTGAGGATAAATAAATTTAAATTAATTAATTTAAGTCTAAAGGTGGGCCAAACAATTAATTAAATTCAATTGGGCCCAAAGAAGACTTGAAAATTAATTTAACTAAATTATGGATTTTTCCAAGCCCATATTAATTTTTAATATAATTCAAATTTGAATTTGAATTATAGTTATAACCGCAAGAGATAAAGGTGGGGATATTGTTCTATTATTTGAGATCTAGTTCATTCTCCTTAGAAGCCCTAACCTAGCCCACAATATCTATAAATAGAGAACAAGTGTTGGCCGATTTTTTCACTTCTTCTAGACATAAGAATCGGCCAAATAGAGAGATAAATTCTCTCAGAATTTTCGAAAATTATGAAGCATTCAAACGCTTTAATTTTCGTTTGTGTTCTCTTAAATTATTAGATAGATTTGCCCACACGATATTCTAGTAAGTAGATTGAGAATAGGTTAGAAGTTTCCAAAGTCGGATCGTGGGAGATAAAGAGGAGAATTTGAATCAGTGTGGATTGCGGTTCAATAGCTAACGATTCAAATCATTCCTCCACAAGCGGAGGATTTGCTTAGGAGAAGGTATAATATTTTATATTCCGCATTTATATTCTCTTATGTGATTAAGAATTAATTATTCATTTGATTAATTAAACCTGTGGATCTTGCGCTTTCGTGAGCCCCTCATACGGGTTCCATCAAAACGGACTAAGGAGTATTGTTTGGTTTACCAGTTTGACATCCATGTCCTTTAGGTTACACGGATTATGACTTTCAGATGGATCGAGACTCGTGAAAATTTACCTCTAGTTACGTGTTTACTTTGGGAGGCGGATCTATGACATGGAGGAGTGTGTAGAAGAAATGCATTGCAGACTCCAACATGGAAGCCGAGTATGTGGCTGCACAGAGATTGCGAAGGAAGCGGTTTGGCTCAGGAGCTTCTTGATGGACCTAGATGTGATTTCGGGTATGCCTTCGAGTATGACTGTTTACTGTGATTACTCAGGTGCAGTGGAAAACTCAAAGATCACATCAGATGATAACTTGACTGACTAAGATCCCACAAGGCAAGTAAACATATTTGTACCATCACGCGTATGCCTTCAGATGATGGTGAAGGGATCAACCAAGTTATCATCTAACTTGGCTAAGATCCATCACGCGTATTTAAAGGTAGTTTAATTTCAAATAAACGATATATTGTGTGAAATTTGGTTTTCACTTGATTTATTTTTAGTAATTAATTTAGTTGTGTGTAGTGAATGTATGAACGTATTTAAAATACAAATTAAATCTAGTGACAAATTTGTACCAATCAAAATGTCAAAATGTATAATAATTTAATTAGTGAAGAAAAAAAATATAATGTGTAATAATTTAATTAGTGAAAGGAAATATATTTTTTTTTGGAATACACTTGCATCGATAACAATGTCATGTTTTTTTCTCCACAAAAATTCTTTACATTTTTTATTATTTTGATCTATCTACAAAACATATTTGCATTTAAAAATTTTCTCTTATAATAAGTGAATCACTTTATTCAATACACTCGATACAATTAATTAATAAATCAAATGACACTTAAACTTTATTCGAACTTTATTTAAAACACCACTCACTACATTTTTCCCAAACAAACTTAAAATATTATATTAAAATATGTATCTAGTGAAAATGTCAGAATCTTTATTGGATAAAAAGATTATATAAAAGATAGTATACATATAATAAATGCATATATTAATTTTTTAAATGATCATTATTTTTCATATTAAAATATGTTTGTTACATATCATACATCAAACTAAAACATATCTTTAATTTATGATGCATATTGCCTGTATTTATGTGAATATTTCATAGTAGCCTCATTAGACCGTACATCTTTTTTGGTATATCCAGATAATAGGTAGGAGCATAAACTTAAACATTCTTGAGCTACAAAGATAGTTATTAAATCGTTAGCACCACATAAAAACATTCCTCCTAGAGTATCTGTTAATACGAATAAGAGAAACTCTGTTATAGCCATTTCTGTACATTCAATGTACTCTACGGATAGAGGAATACATAGAGTTGAACATAGTAAAATAAGAAATTGAACGGTCGTCATAGTTCTTATGATCCGTCAGAATATGAACACTTTCAAGCAAGCATAGGATGAGAACAAAAAGTACAAATGGATTGTGCGTTCTATAAATGTCGGATTCATCAAAGGGAAACTAGTTCTCCATTTGATCCCACAAAGAAAAGAATTATACAGTATGAAATAACATAAAAATAGATTGATTTACAAAAAAGATTATGGGCTTTCTATTCCAATTGTTACCTTTTGACATTTGATGAGAATCAATAAGAAATAGTCCAACACGGTTCGATTTCATCCTAATGTAGTAGTATATCAACGAAGCGAACTATTCCGATTTCGTTGGACATTGAAAGATTTAAAAAAAAAAATGAAAATTAGTTATTTTTATATAATCCTCGTGTCATAAAATAAAAATGGGAAAGCTTGAAAATTTATTTAATATATTTTTATATAATTGACCATTGATCAGAAATTAATTATGAAAGTACTATCAAAATTGATTTTAAATTAAAAATTCAATTTTAAAATTAAATATTTGAGTAGTTACTCACTTCAAGAAGTGGTTAGCAAAAATCAATCCCTAAATTTTACAAGAACTTGGACTAAAAAAAAATATTTTACCAACGAAATTTTTATGTTACTAAAACAAGAAATTTCATTAGAAAAATTTTAATAATGGATTTGTAACAAATTTATTCGTAGTAATATCGATGGTTGCTACAAAATTTAACAATGGAATATATTCTGTTACTATATGTAATGCCCCGACTTTCTACCCCGATTAAAATGGCAAATCTCTCGAATTGTATAACTTGTGTGCAATTTACGAGACAAATGTTGCGATAATCAAAATAAAGAATAGTCTAATTAAAGCGACTCGTGCAAATTTAAATGTATTCGAGCCTTTAGAACGTGAGCCGAAGTCGCTAATTATAACTTGTAACAAATCATTATTAGTGATTGGTAATTTAGATGCTAACACCTATAGTGACTTAAGATGTGAAATCACTATAGTAAATAATACTTCTTGAGGGGAGTAATGATATAATGCCAATAGTGGATAAGATTGGTGTATACTACGTAATAAATTCATTTACGGTGAATAAAGATATTAGGAAGAATTTACTTACAATGATAAGAACTATAACTTGTGTATAGAAATTTATATTAGTTAATGTCATTAAGACTTGATTGGCATTTTTAAATGCTTGTAGTTAATACAAATATTGTAAGAGAATGATTAAACATTCATAGAAGATACACACGCACAAATCTCCCTTTATGTATAGAAAAGAAATAAAAGGAAGAAACAAAAATAAATAAAAGGAATCTGCTAATGCACTTAAAGAATACTGTAATCCACACCTCTAAATAGGTACACAAGCAGCCGTTTCTTTACAGAAAGCAGCCGTTCCTTACTGCAAAAACAGGCTTAACCTTGGCTAAAAGCTATATATTACAAGGTTCCCTCTAAAAAGATTCCACAGAAGACAAATAAGATGAACTCTTCCTAACTTCCTATCTAAAACTAGTATAGTAAGTAGGGTACAAAAAAAAAATAGAGAGTTAACAAATTAGGAAAGGAAAGAGCTGAAGAGCAGCTGCCTTCCCTTCCCAAGACTGTTCCTCTTCCATAGCCTGACTTCCTCTTCCCAACACCCTATCCTAAGGACAGCCATGGAGCTGCAACATAAAACAAAAGTAAGTACTAGGAGAGAAATTATAAAGCTACCAACAAAACCCTTAAAGAAGAATAGAACAAAAAGGGACCTTACCTTGGCAACTCCAAATCGATGAAAGAAAAGTGAGAGAAGAGGACAGGGGCTGCTATTGCCATTTTTAGACAAACAGAAAGGCAGGGGAGAGAGAAAACATCCCAGGAATTTCATGTACACCTAATATCGCCATAACCTGCCACCAAGATACAAAAGAAAGAGGATCAGTTTGTAGAATCACATTATATCTCCAAGAGAGAGACATAACACAGGTTGCTAGTTGGTTTCTTCCTATAAATACCCCTCATTTTCACTTCAGAAAGTTTACAATCACAAACTCTTTCACTTAAAACACTTAGCATAGTAGAAGAAAGGAGAAAAAGCTTGGAAGAGGGCTCTGCCCAAATTTCCAACCAACATAAGTACTCTAAGGAGGAAATTTAGGACATTTAGGGAGGAGCCAAGGAGGAGAAAATCAGCCCAAGTCTAGGCCAGATTTCACCCCACTCATCAAGGTAAGACTCAAGACAAAGCTTCCACCTTCAACCATTAGTTTTCAGCACTTAAATTAGTGAGAACAAGGCATTTTATTAACTAATTAGATGGCTATATTCAAGCCCTCAACTTACTAGATCTATAGCTCTTCTACTTGACCATGATGTAGAACAAAAGTTTATGACTAGACACCAGATTTAACAATAGCAAACTCAGTAGCATGCTCCAGCTTTGAATCATTTTTTTTTTAACTTCAATACACATACATGCCTTTTACTAATTTAGTTCTAACATGCTTAGTAACTATTGTGACTCCACCTATGCCTCCTACCTAGAAGAAATTAGAATTTGCATGCTATCAAGACATATACTCTATATATATATATATTCAAACTAGAATATGGACTGACCTCAATTAGAAAGATTACACATGCTCAAATGAGACCTAAACACTAACAAGAAACCAATAAATCATCCACTCAAACTCTGAAATTCAGAATGTGAAACAACTACTTCACACTACCACTTAGCCACAATAAAATCATCTCCTAATCTGAGGCAAGGGAGAAGTCCCCTAAGCTCCGTAGCCGAGCAAACATGGCTGCCCCGACAGCCAGACCCAACCGAACCACCCCTGAGCCGTCCTAGCCGAATCGAGCTCCACCGAGTCGCCCAGCAGCCCGACCGAACCTGTCCAGCCTTGATTCCACCCATCCCGGACCAAACCGTGTCCCTCCCAACACCAAAAGACACAATCACATAAGTAAAGGAAGAAAATAATCTGGATGTTTAATCCCTTATCAAAACTTTTAATTTAGCTATAATCTGGAAAACATTCATGCATAACACAACCTAAACCAACATTTCAGAATGTAAGATTTAAAGACTACCTAGAACACAATTTTAGCCATGAATAACCAAGAATTGGGTCTTAGAAACAAAAAAACCACCACCAAAATAATTGAAAGGATTGGGGGAAGAAATTACCTGAGGTGGGGAAGAGGAGAGACGGAGTAGAAGTGCAGGGCATACTTCTGACGCTGCAGCGCGGCGGTGATGAAGAGATAGGCGACACCGTGGCTCCTAGAGGGCTGCCTTCGAGCGCACGTCGAGGAGTGAGCGACGCCAAGCAGCTATGAGGTGGAGGTGGACTGGGCTCCGCAGAGCGTTGCCGTGCGCCGCTGCCCTGCTCCGGAGACGAAGGGTCGACGGGAATCGGGCGCGAGGAAAGATGGAGCGGCGCCGGCGAAGTAGTGAAGAGGACGATTGGAATTTGAAGGACGGCAGTGACGTGGCTAATGGCGTGAGGAAAGAATTGAGGGAGAGATGTTATGTCTAAGTTTGGAAATTAGAAGTAAGTAAAACCCTAGACCTAAAACTAGAAATTAGAACCCCCTAGAACACGGGCCGGATATTAGTTAGGTTGGGCCCCAAAATAATTGGACCCAGGAAATGAATTAATAAGAAGATTAAGTGGGCTTGAATAAGAATAGTAGTTAGACCGAGATAAATCCTAACGGGCCTAATGTAACTAAATTAGTTATGGATCTAACTATTTGTTTTATAATGGGCTGAATAAATTAAAAGAGTGGACTTAATGAATCACTAATGGGCTAGAAATTAATTAAATAGATTATAATTGGGTTAACCATTCAATTAAGGTGATGAGGCCTAATTTAATTAGGCTAAGTCCAAGAATAGGATTTTAAAGCTAAATTAGGAGACTTAATTCATAAATTAGCAATTAAATTTCTAAATTAGAATTTAATTGACTAATTGGAGCTTAATTGATTAATTAGGATTTAATCATAAAGAATGATTAAATCACGCTTATAGTGTAGCAATTAAGTTTAATTAGCCAAGTAGAAATTTCTTATCTCGATTTAAGAATCGAGATATTAAATTAGAGATGCCACTAGTGATATAACCCAATGATTATTTATTTGGGTACGGTAAATTCCCAAATCATAAAGTGACTTAGAAATCATCAAATGACTCCTCTAGAAATACAACCACTAGACTCGTATAGTAGTCGAGCTTCTAGAGACCCGAGGATAAACTCTCAACTTAGCCAATGATAGTAACTCCTTGCACTTAGAGTTTATTTATATACTCGAGTAATATATCTCACCTGAGATCTATTTAAAGGTTGCGGCGAAAGGTCGGAACTACAGTTCAGGAACAAAGCAGTCAGCAATCAAGGCTATTCAAGTAGGCTTTTCTTACTCTATAAAAGTATATGTGTGCATGTTTTCAAAATGAAATGAGATATTTTCAAAAGCACTGTCTTGCCATAAATGTTTACGCTTTATGTATGATGCCTATCTGTTATATGATAATCGAATTCGGGTTCCAGTGGGTTAGCGTCTCCACTCGAACTAGTGTACACAATGGACTGTGTGTCAGCGAAAGGTTGACCGGTCAAGTGTCTGTGGGAAGTGGCCACTTCCCCGGCACAAATAACGTTCAGATATGGTTGATTACAAAGAATTAGGACTGATCAGTCAAACTAGAACTTTCTCAAAAAAATGCTTTTGTGAACATAGGTGCTTTAGAGACAAAAATCCCTATGTATCACTCAGAATGGCTTGACAGTTATATATGTAAGTGTGCGATTTCGGCACGTGTCTACTGAGTACAATTTGTACTTAGCCCTGCATGTATTTCTAAACGTGCAGGTTAAGAACGAAGAAGATACGGGTGCTACGTTGGGCTTTTTGTCGGTCTCCTAGTAGCTGACTCTTGGGGGTTCTACGTGTCTTCATACACGTAGGATTTCGTTACGTGATCCTACATTTTCGCTGCTAGACCCTTATGTAATAAGACCAAGTTTTGAACTCTTTAATTTAGTTACGTGATGTAACGAGCTTATGACTCTAACTTCATGAATTTACGGAATGAACCCTTGATTTATGTTATGGGAGAAATATTCATTGTCTTACTCTCGTCATTTATTCCTTTCATTAGTCACGTTCCCGGCTTTACTAGACTTAGTAGAAAGCGGGCGTGACACTATATATAACAACGGAACTGTAACGGAATTTCCATTTCTAGAATGGTTTCTTCAATTTTAGTAACGAAATTGTAACGGAAAATTCCGTTACTAAATTTTTAATAACAGATAATTTCGTTGCTAAAAATTGAATAACAATTCCATAATAATTTCTTTGTTAATCCGTTAAAATTTAGAAACGGAAATTTTTTCCGACACTATTCGTTGCTATATAATGCAGTTTTTGTAATGTTGTTTATTCTTTAACTTGTTAAATCACGTCATTTCATCACTCTCTTATTAGATCTCTTGTATTTTTTCCCTTGTTGTGGTGGTTCTTCTTCATTAGATATGAAGCACATCTAAAGCACTGATGTTTTTTTTCTGTTGAGTTAATTATAAAAAAGCTAAAAAAGATAGAGAAAGATAAATATTAGCTACCTATATAACACTATTTAAATTCTAGTCATTTTTATATAAATAATCTCAATTAGCCTTTTACTTAAATATTTAAATTCTAGTCATTTTTATATAAATAATCTCAATTAGCCTTTTACTTAAATATATGGAGTACGAATCGCGTATACAAGGTATGAAGTATATTTATCATACTAATGTAGTATAAAATAGATAGTTCATGTATGAATGATAAGATTTTATATCAATCATATCATTGATTCGTATGAACGATATGATTATCTACCAATCATACAAATCATACACAGTAAAAATATAATGAATATTAAAATATATAAATATTCATAATAAATTAATTATATATATTTTAAATATATAAAAAATTCAAAATTAAAATTTGGGAGTCCAACCCAAGCCCGCCCACCCACGTGGGCCTGGGCTTTGATTTAAATTCCAGGCTCGATCGGGCCACGAACCGGGCTTGGACCTATTAGTAAAATCACGGGTCAGGCTTGAGTATAAGGAAATTCGACCCAACCCGATTCATTACCATCTTTAGGTAGGTGTAATACCCCGCATTTTAAATTCCGACACAAGTAGTGAATTCCTCGGAATTATCCTTATTACGAAACCAAGAGTTTCAAGTACGTATGTAGAGTAGATGATGAATGGCAAACGTTGCTATTATTTGAACCTAAGATATGTTGCTAGTTGCTATTATTAACCTTATTGTTGCGATACATGCATCCATATATATATATATACGTATCGTATGCAACGGTACGTACAATTCATCGTTCGTTATATTTTTACATCAAGGCCTATGGTATAATACCATGAATTTTACAAATACTTATTTGTTAAATTAAGGGGGTATAACTAGTATAATATGCAGACACATATATGTACAAAGGGAGAATGTACTATATAAAAA
>JAPKLX010000114.1:790611-813108 GCA_026898415.1 Leonotis leonurus | reverse complement strand
GTCATGATCCCGGCTTTACTAGAATTAGTAGAAAGCGGGCGTGACAGTAGGAGAGGAGATTGATGACATGAAATTGAATGATGACAAGAAATTAAATGATCGTAAATAATAGTAATAATGAAGAAGGGCATTTGTGTAAAAAACAAAGAAATGATTATAATTTAGTGTTAATTATACGAAATAGTCAAAAAAAATTGTAAAAGACAAATAATAGTCACAAACATAAAATATTTATATTCTAGCTATTTTGAATGTAAATTGCCATAAATATCCTTCTACTTAAATTTGATTGTACGAATAGTATGAAAGGTACGTATGAATGATATTCATTCATACGATTTATACATACGTACAATTTAATAAAATTAAATGTTATGCATGTATGAATGATATGATTCAAAACAATTCATAATTTTCATACTCAGAAATGTAAGAAATTAAGTATAAGAGTATTTTTATACAAAAAAATTGCAAATGGATAGAATTTAAATATTATTATATTAGTGGCTATTATTTATCTTTTATAATTTTTTTTAACTATTTTATATAATCATTTTTAATTTAAATAGTTTTATATTGGTGATTAATATTTATTTGTTACTATCTTATTTCACTATTTTATATTTACCTCTTTTGTGTTTCTTATAAAATTTGCAAACGCATACTGGTACAAGTCTATACAATCTTAAAATATGATCGTAATCTTTTATATATTGTCATGTCATATGTAAATGTAACGGGCATGCATCATAATACGAGGGTAAGTGAATGGGTAACTTCTATAATAACCATTTTGTTATAGTAAACTCAAATAATAGCCACACGTATAAAAAACCATAAATCTAGTCTTCTATGTCTATAATACCCTCCATCTAATTAATTCCTTCAAAATACTACAGAATTTAAAAATAAAATTTGGTTTATAATTAAATACTATACCCTACCATATGAACCCTATGCATGAATTTATAATAATAATTTATTAATACAATACACCGATGAAAAATAATTAAAGGAGAAACAATAATTATGGAAGAATAGTTTTTTAATTAATTAATGAAAGGGAATAAAGGAAAAATAAATACAGAATGGTTACTATTTCATTATAAAATTAGATGGTTAAAATTTGTGTTAAATCAAACTATTTCCCCCATATATAGTACTGTATAATGTAAATAACCAACTTTTACCGACTTGATAATATTTAGTTATTTATATATAGACGGAATATTTGTAGAAATATAATACATGAATCGTTTTAATTAATTGCCAGAATTCCATGCGCCAACATAAACTAGTTTAGCCCATACATAAAGCCAGGGCACACAGCAGCAGCAATGAAAAAGTAGTATATTATATTTTAATCTTTTTCATGTGGGACGACCAGGGTTAAACCTTTTTTGTTTTAATTTTAAATTACCCAACCATTCATGCATATAATACATACATACATACATACATATATACATGTATATATATATATATATATAAAACCATTACCCATATATATGGTAGAAATGTTGTTAGTTAATAACCGATATTATAGGGTGGAGGTGGAGAACACGGTCGGGATGGTGGTGGAGGAGGTCCACGTAGTGGCGGCGGCGACCGCATTATTAATGGTTGTGCTGGAGGTCTAGGGTTGGACGGTGGAGGAGCAGGATGAGAAGGAGAAGGAGGAGGCGGAGACGGTGACCGTAGTGGTGGAGGAGGTCGACGACATGGAGGTGGAGGGGGTGGACGAGGAGCCATTCTTGATGGTGGCGCGGGACCTGGAGGTCTAGGGGGTGGCGGTGAACGTGGTGAACGTGGTGGTGGTGGCGGTGACGGAGGTGATGGTGGTGGTGGTGGTGGTGGTGGTGGCGGTGAAGGAGAAGGTGGTGGTGGCGGCGGTGACGGAGGAGGTGGTGGTGGTGGTGGCGGCGGCGGTGATGGAGGTGGTGGAGGTGATGGTGGAGGAGGAGAACACGGTCCGGATGGTGGTGGAGGAGGTGGACGTGGCCCCATTATTGATGGTGGTGCTGGAGGTCTAGGGTTGGATGGTGAAGGAGGAGGAGGAGAAGGAGAAGGAGAAGGAGGAGGCGGTGACGGTGACCGTAGTGGTGGAGGAGGTCGACCACATGGAGGTGGAGAGGGTGGACGAGGAGGTGGCAGTGAAGGTGGAGTTGGAGGTCGATTTGGAGCCATTATTGATGGTGGTGCGGAACGTGGAGGTCTAGGGGGTGGCGGTGAATGTGGTGGTGGTGGTGGCGGTGAAGGAGAAAGTGGTGGTGGTGGTGATGGTGGTGGCGGTGATGGTGGAGGAGGTGGTGGTGATGGTGGAGGAGGTGGCGGCGGCGGCGGCAGCGGCGGCGGTGGAGGTGAACAAAATATTCCAAGATGAGTAGGCAATTTAGAGAGCGGAGGATAAGGTAAACATTTTATAATTTGAGCATTAGCAAGCAATGTAAATAGTAATAGGGATATCGGATTCCACATTTTCTGTTCCATCATTGTGTACAACTAAAACACTAAGCACAAGTACTCTCCCCTAGATAATCAATCCATTGCATGCAAAAACAACTTTGTAAGCTCTTTACATTTATAAGCAAATACCAAATGAGGCAGTGCTTGTAACAATCACAGTGTATATAATTTTTGTCTTATTCTTTTAATGTATAGGAATAGGATAGTCAGAGGTCATTAATCAAGGTTAGGCAGGATAAGTTATGACTTTTATCAAATGAATTAGACGTATATATACATGGTATTCATGAGCTGACTTCCTCCCTGTACAGTGAACACCACACCACTAGGGTACTGAAGGAACTTTCTCCGGTGGATGTGTTTTGGGTAATCCCATGAAACACAATTAATCTACATTCTACATCCTCACCCTAATTTCAATTGGGCTAGCTCAGCTCCTTGAGCCACCATTAATTTTATTGCTACAAATGTATTCCTTTCCCACTTTGCTGTCGGTCAACCTTTATGTAACACCGCTTAATTTCCAGATCTTTCTGTAGCTATATATAGAGGTAAAGTGACTAAACTCATAGGCGATTGGCTCTGGTCGTTCGTCCTCACTGACTGCACAGATCTCTCGTCCTAGAAATTAACCTAAAATCATCTTAAGACAATCATTATATTGAACAGTTCAAACTGAAAACGTATAATTTAACTGTTACAAAATTCTTAGTAAAAAGAATATTGCAACCGCATATTTTTAATCATTTTCAAGAATCTTAATAATATATATGGTCTACAAGTACGTTAAATCATATTGATATTAATATAATGTAAAATCTATTAGTTTAAGTTAACTTATAATGGTGCGCCATTATATTTTATCTTAACTGCATATGTAATTTTCTTTTAATAGGTGCGTATTTGCGATTAATAACAAGTGGTTTCTCCAACTTTTGTTGTCTAATGTATTAAATATAATATTTTTTATTACTTTAACAAGAGAATGATGAATGACATAAGTAAGATCGATGATTTAGATATATAGGGGAAAAAACTAAAATATCTATTTTAATAAGTAAAAGATGAAAAATACCTATTTAAAAATAAAAGATAAAAATTATCCTTTACATGAGCATATGAGGAAATTCATCATGTGCTCATGTATTTCATTTCATAAAATAGTTTGAATAACATGAGCACATGAGGAAATTCCTCATGTTATCATGAAAATAACATGAGCACATGAGGAAATTCCTCATGTTATCATGAAAATAACATGAGCATATGAGGAAATTTCTCATGTTATCGTGAAAAGTGAGTAGTTTTTATCTTTTATTTTTAAATGGGTATTTTTTATCTTTACTTTTTGAAATTGGGTAATTTTACTTATTACCCCTATAATATATATATATATATATATATATATTAAATCTTAAATCATGATTAATTATATTACATGTGTGTCATGTTTTTATTCGGGTAATAACAAATATTACATCATTATATGTAAAATAGAATATCGAAATTAATTGAAAACCGGTACAATATATATTCATTAATACAATTAATCTTCATGGTTTTGACTTCAAATTGTAATTTTAAAGCTTTATGCCTCATTTGCTTAGCAAGTGCTGATTGCCTTTGAATGAGTGATTAGCAAGATGATGAAATAGATTGAAGGAAAACTTCTTTTTATAAGACTTTAGTCTTTAGCTATACCTTAGACGAGGCTGAAGTTCAGAAAAATTCTCTTTGGTTTGTTGAGTCATCCCCAAATAAAGACGAAACAGTAAGTGTATAAAGTGAGTATGTCGATATTGTATATTTCTCATTTTCTAACGTAAGAACACGGCAAGAACTCGTGACAAGTGAGATCAGAACTCTCCTCGGAGTTGAAGTTCAGAATCTTCGATGCCACCTCAAGATGTTACATATAGATTATTAGGCAAGAGCAAAAGGTGGGACTTCTTTGATCACATCGTCATTATTTATCCTTTTGATATATTATCATTTGCTCACCAGTATAAGCTTTTCAGCTTTCTCATATTTGATTACTTTTTATTGAGTTTTATTTGTTGACGGTTGATTATAGTATCATGCTAAATTATGGAATGTAATTTATTTTTGTGTTTATTTTTTAATTTATATTAAGTTACATGATGATTATTATGATTGACTATTTCAGAACTATATGAGTTTATGATATTTGTTTTCACTTATTAAAATAATGGAATAGGTGTATGACTGCATTGGGCGTGGTCTTGCATTTCAGATTATCACAAAAACTTCGATAGTATTTTGAACAACTTTGATATTAATTAAAAAAAGAAAAATATTTGTTTAGAATGGCTCGCAATTTTCGAATACTAGACTCATAATTCATGAATCAAAGTTAGGCCAAATTAATTAACACTTAATTAATTTATTTTATAATTATATTGTAAATCCATTGTCCTTATTCAAATTGTCTACTTCATAATTGAGTAAGGTAATTAAGTATATTTTAATTGCATTGACATTAAAGATATATGCATGTATATTGACATTAAAGGTATATATGTATGAGTGTGTATGTGTTGAATTAGTTATAGGAGGTTAATATCTAAGTATTATATTTCAGGTTCAAATCCTCTTTGAGCATGTAATTTAAATTTAATGTAATCCATTTTTTAACAAAAGATATATGCATGTATATAGGGGTGGACAAATAATTCTTACATACGGGATGTTCCACTATATTTGCTCCACAAATAGTTTTTACATTCGGGGTGTTCTATGATAATAGTTGTTTAGTTCTTGTCTAGACTTTGTTGTATCATTTATCTTGCCTTCGACGTTCATCACAATATTGAAAATGTTATAAAAAATGTTCTTTTCAATGTGCATAACATTTAAATTGTGACAAATCAACAAAGAACTCCAATATAGAATGTCCCAAAAAAATGCTCTTTTTTCTCCATCCAGTAGTAACTTGTTTTAATATCCGCTTGGTCGTATCATCATAATCTTCAATTACCTTGACAAGACCCAAATCTTCTATATGATATAATAGCTCTTCACCTGATCTCCTTTTAGAAGGATCATCTGCAACAACTTTATTCTTTTTAAAAGCCTTCATGTTCCTCCTGAACTGGTGATCGTAAGGTAAGAATTTGCAATGTGTATCAAACCATGACTGCTTACGACTATGAGTCAAAGTAAATACTTCAGTTTTTTTCATGCATCGATGACAAGCTAATCTTTCAGCTGTACTCCAACCAGACAACATAGAGTATGCTGAAAATCACTAATGGTCCACATCAATGTTGCACGCATCTGGAAGTTTTGTTTCTTTGAAATGTCATAAGTATGAGCACCAACTGACCACAATTGATTGAGTTCAGATATCAGTGGTTGTAGGTACACATCTATCTTATCTTTCGGATTTCTTGGACCAGAAACAAGCACTGTGAGAAACATATGGTTGAAAACTATCTGTTGAGAGGCCTAACCTTATATTCCATGATTCCACTGCAAAACCTGGGTAAGTCACATTAAAATGCTTCCATGCCGCTGAATCTGCATGATGACGCATAAAACCATCATCAACTGAAGTTGAATGTCAGATCATGTCCTCGGCTGTAGCTTTAGATGCATACAACCTCTGTAAACAAGGTGTCAATGGGAAGTAGTACATCTTCTTACTAGCAACTAGTTTACGTCCACGTCTCTCATCACATCGGATCCTATCTTTGTATTAATTTTCATTGCAAAACATGCAATGAACAAGATTGGAATCAGCTTCCCAATAGATCATACAATGATTCCTACATGAATCGATCTTTACTACAAATAAATCCATTACACATAGCAATTTCTTTGTGTTGTTGTAGTTCATAGGTAATTTTCTATGATCTGGAAATGCTTCTTTTAACAATACACACATTTTATATAAATATTTTTGTGTCATCCACTACGGGCCTTCAAAGTCATCAGACGAGCCACAAAAGATAATTGAGTGTGGTTCTTGCACCCAAGATACAACTCTTTATTAGCGGCATCCAACAACTCGTACAACAATTTTGTTGTAGCATTTGGATATTCTTCGACGTCTGGGTTGTTAAAACTGGGAACCCTAAGATCATGAACCATCTCGTGCTATGTCCCAAAATCTTCATCAGGTTCTATATCTATATGTGTTTCACGAACTTCTGAATGTATGGAATTTTCCCCATAAAACCTCCAGATCTCAAAACCCCGTGTGAAACCTTTTCTAGCAAGATGTAGTTGTACAACATCTATAGTTCTAAACCATATATTCATACACTTCACACACAGACACTTAATTTTTTTCTCCATCCATGTATATGTGTTAACTACATGCAAATCATAAGAACTCTTCAAGCCCAGAAATAAAATGAGGATTAAATCCCTCATTCGGAAGTAACCGCAAAAACATCCAATATTGACTCTTTTTTATAACATTGATTATTAATAAGTATTCACATAATGAAAAAAAGATTAATTAGTTACGGAGAAGTATTACTGAAAGGTAGACAAGTATTACTGAAAATTAACAATGTATTAATAAAAGGTAGAGAGTATCAAATGTTTAAAAGAGAGAGAGACGAGATAGAGAGAGGGTAAGTGGAGATGTCACACTTGGTTGTGGACTTGTGTTTAATTATGCGTATAAGAATTAAAAGGAGGGGAGTGTATAAGACATGCAGTATGAGAGAGTAGTTGGGGAAGGAAAAAATACAGGAGTGAAGTGGAAGAAATAGAGATTGTGATAAATTAAGTCTTATCGTTTATTTAAATTTGAATTAGTTACTTGTGAGTTAAGTGAACTAAACTAATTACGTAAATAGAGAGATATTGTTAATTGGAGTGTTGCCTTGATGTTTATATTATCGTTTATCGTTTACGAAAATGAAGATATTGTAATAGATTAAATCTTATCGTTTATCGTTTATATCAAATTCAAGATTCAACCTATCAAAAAAAATTAATATTACTTATATCAATATATAATCAAATAGATATCAAATAGACATCAATTTCTATCATTGATCAAAACACATACACCTCATCAAATAAACATTATACGAGAAGTGGAGAATCAAATAGACATCAAATAGCCTTGATCTAATAGACATCAAATAGACGTCAATAAACCAAAACGCATACATCTCATCAAAACATCTTAACATAATTGAAATATAACGAGTTTGTTATAATGTTATAAATTTGACAGAAGATACTTAAGACGTAATTAAAATCTATCACAAAGGAAGAAGATCCTAAAGAAATTAATTTCGTCTATCCCAATGTCATAATATCATTGAATCGTTATATATATATATCATACAATTTATATCCATACAAACATATAATATATATCAACACATATTAAACAAATTAATTAAAATAATTCATAAATTAAACAAATTAAATACTAAATTATTACTCCCTCCGTCCCACTAAGCATTTCACACTTTCCTTTTTGGGATGTCCCACTAAAAATGGCACATTCCATAAATAGAAAAGGTTATTTCTTCAAAAAGGTGTGGACCCTACCACATTTATGACTCTTACACTACATTATACACTCTCCTTAATAACCGTGCCGAAAAAAAAAGTGTCATGCTTAGTGGGACGGAGAGAGTATTAAATACACAATTTAATAAAATTAAATAATATAAACAATAAATAAGAATAAATTAACAACATAAACAACAAATTATACTAATTAATAAATCTAATTAATCATAGATCCTAAATAAACAATAATTCTTTCAATGGGAATTAAGTATTACATGCTTAGATCCTAATTAAATATAAACAATAATAAACCCTAATTTATTCAAACACTAATTAAGAGACCCTAAATTAAGCATAAAAAATAATTAAATCCTTATTAAGCAACTAGACTAATTAAGCATATTCACTAATTAAACCCTAAATTAAGCATAAACACTAATTAAATCTCAATAAACATTAATTAAACCATAAATTAAGATAAAAACTAATTTAACCCTAAATTTATAAGGATAATCACTAATTAAACCCTAAATTGTACCTCAAATATGGAATCGAGAATTGGGCAATGGCAACGGGGCAGGGCAGTGGTGGCTCAAATGGGCAGCAACGACTATCTTCTTCTCTGGCGGCAAGCTCCTCTCCGGCGAAGTCAAGGGAGGCAAAGGCTGGGGCGGTGGGGCAGGGGCGACAAGACGATGGGGTGCGACCAACAACAGCAACAACGCAGTAGACCAGCGGCGACGGTGGGGCAGCAACGACGGTGGAGAAGGCAACAACTAGGGTTACTTCAAAGCAAGAAATTAGAGAGAGAAAGAGAAAAAGAATGATAAAATAGAGGGAGAAATAGGGGAATGACCTTACCTGAACGGCGGAAGAAAGAACGAAAACAGTGAGGAGATGATGTGTTGTGTTGAATCTAAATTGGGGAATAATGGTTCCCGTATATTTATAAGGCTAGCGATGGATCTAACGACGTATTTATCCATCGTAACATTTTAATACTACCTCCGTCCACCAAAGATGTTCCCACTTTAACTTGGCACGAGTTTTAATAAAATGTGTTGACTTAGTTGATAATGGGTAAAGTGATAGTAAAGTGTAGTTAGTGGAGAATGGGTCCCACAAAAGTTAGATGATGTGTAAGGTATTGTGAGTGGAGAATGAAACCCACATTAAATAATGGTGAGTAAAATAGAGGGGTTGTCAAAAATAGAAATAAAGTGGGCATAAACTTTGTGGACGGACTAAACAGGAAATGTGGGAAGAAACTTGGTGGACGGATGTAGTATTATTTATTAATTAAATTAATTAACTCACGACGGACTTGACGATAGATTTTCGTTACGACAGATACTTTCGTCATTTCATTATATTTGGCACCAACATGGCTCAAACTAATCCGTAGCTATTCTGTCGCCAAGTCCATCGTTAACCTTTTTGTGTTGAGTTCGTCGCTAGCGGACGACGGATTTACAATCCGTCGTCCCGTCCGTCACGTTTTCCATGTTCTTTTGTAATGATATGATGAGGCATTTGTCCTTGTGATGGGTACGGTCTTGATAATGAGCTCAATTTTTCTTATTAAAATGTTTGACCTTAAAGTCTCGAATAAATAACTATCAAACGGAAAAAAGTCAAGAAATTCGTGGTGACCAAATAGTGAAATGGTTGACACTCTTTTAGTATTAGAAGCAGTGAAAGAATTTTATCTCTGTGGCTTTATCTCTATGACTTTATCATTATCATTAGATTCAGATTGATTTTAAGAACAATATACATGAAAAGGTAGAAACATCCGTTCTAGGTGTATTTTATCCCTTAAACGAGTGTATTTTATCCCTTAAACAAGTGTCTTTTATTTGGTTTGAAATCTATAAAAAAAAAAGTACATGAAAAGGTAGAAACATATGTCCTAAATAAATTTTATACCATGATTGGGTGAATCATATACTAGATGAGAAAATGCTACTTTTGGTTTTGTGAACCATAAACCCTTGTAAAGTTTGCCATGCAATCTGCAAAACAAGCTTAGAGAAAAATGGTTGTTCTTCTAGAAGAAACTTCGACGTTGAAGTCAACTCCTAGTAGACTGAACATATGACGAGTGTGTCCTCATGTGAAATTACAAGAATACTTACAAGAAATTAGAACTAAAATGATGATATTGAGATGAAGAGTTTCATCCCATTTATAGGTAGATGGGAGTTGAAATATCTTCGTTGTATTCCTACAATGTGATGGGTGATGCAAAAATTTCAAAAGGAGACAAGATGTCCATATGTGAATATTCCGCGTTAGAAGGTTTGCCAATCATGGGGTGACGGGGCTCAGTCGTTATCACTACGGTCAAGATAAATTTATAATACTTATCCTCACACTAGGTTCCGCTAGTGGTAAGTACATGGTCGATCTCACAGGGAGTTGGTGAAATCCTTTCTCGATGTCACTTTGGGAGGTTTTGAATATGGATCTTTCCTTGGGCAAGAAGTCGATAACTATGCAGAAAATAAATACTGAAAAAAGAAATTACTGAAAAGAAAACAAAAAAAAATAATAGAGAAAACAACTTATCTTGGAATTGATTTGTTGGGTCTAGACTTATGTCTTGATAATTGGTACAAAGATATTCACTTTATTCATATGTTGTTGGTTAAAAGCAAGTATAAGTCTGGGGTTTTACCTACCAGCAAACACATCACTTTGGAAGCCTCCTTTTTAATCATCACGTAGCCACCCAACGCACCTTTTCGACCTAGAAGATGAGAGTTACCCACTCTCTCACCCCTTGCCCAGGCTATTACCCAAGCCAAACGTATTCAAGTGTATCCAACTAGACATTAGCGGAGTAGCTACCACAGACACTCCACGCTTCTCAGGTGCCTTGCCCATTGCATATTCATCCACATCACCACACTGATCCCACAAATTGGTATGGCAGAACCCACTTGACCAACCATTTGGGGTTCCAGTACTCAGTTGTAACCTCACATCGCCCAATGCGTTGTGTGCACTCAACTTCCAGGCATTGGTCAAGTTGTATAAAATCTGATCCAATGCTTTTGGAACATACAAATACGGTTATGCATGGGTTCATTTTAGACCACTCAAGACTTTAAGCCTCAACTCCACTTATTGTTTCTAAGTCAAGTAAATAAACCTAGCTACGCATTCTTAAAGTAAATAACACAAAAAATTAAGTAAAAACATACTTGAAATTAAAGACGTAAGAGTATCATTAACAAAAGTACGTTTTGGTAAGACCAACCCTGACCAAGGCCATAAAAATATAAGCGGAAATTTAAAGGTTTCAGGACTTGTTTTGTTTTTCCTCCCAATCACTCATGAGAAATTAAACATGACCTAGACTAAGGAAAATAAAGCAGCGCCCGACTGGAATTGTCGCACGCTCCCCTTCAAGTCACGCGTATCCCGGGCTCGAAGTCTAAGTTAATATAGGGGAGGTTAAATGGGTCTGGGCCGTCTCTAGTGGTGTCTTGACATGTCTAGGGTTGGTGGTGGCACCTTCCTTCTTCAGCAGATCCCCTCATATATAGGATATACTCCAAATTTTATAGATTTTCGCTGAAAGCAAAGGGAGATCTCTTTACATAATTCGCACATTGAAAGTCTTGGCCACCACTCCTTTGCATCTTTCCTTCTGTCTGTTGCGCCACCATCTGCTGCCTACTTCTCCTTCGTCTTGGTTGTTTCGACTAAAATTGTTCAACTCGTTTGCAATCTAACGATGTCGTTAAGCAATAGTAAGTCAACCCAAAGTCGAATCACAAGGAAGACTTAGCAGGGCAATTTATTTCATTGTTTGACACAAAAATCAATTAAAGATAGATTTAAGGAGTTCTAAATCTAGTCAAAAATTAAAATTAATTAAATTGCAAGAACGAATTAATCATAATCTATTGAAATCAAGAACAAGCATAATTAAAAGACATGAATTAAAAGAAAGCAATTAAACCTTAATCTAATGGAAATAAAAGCAATCGCAATTTAAATCTATGGAATCAAGAAAGCAATAAATAAATGAATCGTAAATAAAAGAGCAATTAAATTCATTCATTGAGTACCAAGGAATTGAAGAACAATTAATTAAATCAAACCAGGTCTTGAATTGAAAAGAGATGAATCCACAATGAAGAATTTGAAATTGAAACGACGAAGTGAATGTTGCGAATGACTATCTTCGGAATTAAAATACTAAACTAAAACGAAAAAGGAAATCAACTAATCTAAGTACTGGAAAGATTAATCTCTCTCCCGAGAACCCTAGGAAACGAGTGAAAATTGAAAAGTAGAGGTATCTAGGTGTGAAATCGCGTCGCCTATATATAGAGCTCGTCAGATCAGCGGTTGTGTAAGGTCAGAGAACGGTGACTAGGTTTGTCCCGTGTTCCTCGTGCAGCCGTTGCGCTAGCCACCTGTGCCAGCCGTTGAGGTGCCAGCGGTCGCTGACCAGGGCTTTCGGCTTGCTCATGCGCTTCTCCTCTTGATTCCCACGAGTTGTGGTCAGCGGTCCCGCGGGGTGTGCGCGGTCGCTGACCTGGCTACACGTTTTTCCCGAGGTATCCTTTCATGTCTTCTTTGGCCTTTTATGATCCCGATTGGCATGTTTGACCCTGTGGTCCTGAAAGACAAATAAACACGTAATTTGGGTCCAACTACTACTACAGTATAGGCAAAAAACGAGGATAAAGAATATTAAAACTAGAGTCTACACAAACAACAATAAGGTATACGACCCCTCCACACACAAAGATTTGCTTGTCCTCAAGCGTAACTTAGTCTAAAATATCTATAGGAAAAAATATAACATGACACGCATTCTTGACAAGACTTCAAATCGCTCACAAGATCAATCTATCTATCATCATGTCAAGTCACGTAGAGATCACAAAAATAAGTAACCCACTTTGACTAGATACTCATCAATTCGAACAAACAAAACAACGATACAAAATGGTATCATTGAGATCATATAACCAGGTAGATTTTTTATTCTTCACTTTATAAGCATATCTTTTCTTTTTCTTTATTCACTTTAAAACATGGAGAATATTAAGGACGATGTTCACCGGGTGTGTACTCCGAATGCTCAGGTTTTCTCTGTGTGGTTTTCCATACCCATCTCATTTGTAAAGTGTGAATTTTCTTAAAGAGAGTGGCGTACAATCCTTATATACTCCTAGTTTTACAGGAATTCACAAAGATGATTAAAACGATGTCAAGTTATATGGTCATTGTCATGAGGTGTGAACAATTAGGGGTTCCGTAATGGTTCCCAGAAGAACAGAGACCTCTCAACATGCTCTTTTATTAAGCACATATACGCAATAAGTGGTAAAAAACAACTAGTCATTCGAATCAATCAAATCATGCCATCACACATCACAATTTTGATCATTCTACTAAGATTAAGAATCTGGCCATATGTTCCCCATATTCCTACAATCATCTAATGTTTCATAATACGAATCAACCCAAATCAACCAAGTAACTTCAAATCATACCGGGAATGCATCCCATGACTCGACTTAATCACAAGATATTAAGTCCAAGTTTCTTAAGATCAATCAAAATTTTACAACGAAATGCCACAAATTAAAACGAGACTGAATGCATGCACACATAAGACACCCTACCCCCTCCTTATCCATAGAACAATGTTCTCATTGCAAAAGTTGGTTATTGGAGAATAGGTTAAGAAAACGTCCTTGTGATGCTGCATTCGGTGATGAACAAGGCACTAAAAAACCAGAAAAAGAGATAGAAAATAGAAAAGCATGCCATGAATCGACTTAATCACAAGATATTAAGTCCAAGTTTCTTAAGATCAATCAAAATTTTGCAACGAAATGCCACAAATTAAAACGAGACTGAATGCATGCACACATAAGAAACCCTACCCCCTCCCTAACAATAGAGCAATGTTCTCATTGCAAAAGTATGTTATTAGAAAATAGGTTAAGAAAAAAAGTCCCTGTGATACTGCATTTGGTGATGAACAAGGCACTAAAAAACCTGAATAAGAGACAAAAAAAACATAAGAGCAACAAGATTAGCCAAAACGCACACTCATAAGAAAAGAAATGGAAATAGAAGATGAGAAATAGTGTGGGTTGCCTCCCATGAAGCGCTTCTTTTACGTCACTAGCTTGATGAAGCAGCTCGGTTAATCGGGGGTATTAGAAAGAGATGTTGACTCTCCACAACTTCAGGCATGGAGTCATTTTCGATGTATGGCTTTATTCGATGCCAATTTACTTGAAGTTGTCTCCCCCCCGATTTATAATGTGATTTATGATCCATTGTTTGTAGGATGCGTTTGACAATGAGTGGGCATCTCCATCGAGAGTTGGAGTTGCTTGAGCATAATTGCAGTCCAGTGTTGGGGCGCAAGGGAGGTTTCGGCCGTTGGGGTATCAGCGACCGCTGGCTCAGGTGGGGTGGCTCGCTGATGTGGGCGTTGGCACAGACGTTGGGCCTGCGACCGCTGAATATCCGCTGTCGCTGACTAGGCCCTGCGGTCCATTTCCGCGCCAGCTTCTTCAAGGGCGCTGAGGTCCCGCGCCCGTTGACCCGACCTCTCTTCGATTTTTGTTTGAACTTCATGAATTCCTGATTAATGCCCTTGTTATCAACTTCCAGTACTAACGCTTCTTTATTACTGAATTCCTACAAAGAAAAGCTCTCGGCCAAGGGATCATTAATGCCAATGGAACAACAATTATTTATAAGGTTAGTGGATGAAGTACTATGGTTTGTATCAGCAGAAAAAGAAACTTCTTTATTAAGGATAGACATTTTGATGGTACCATATTTTACATCAATTAAAATATTCGTGGTAGCCATAACTGATTTTCCTAAAAGTAGTGTGTGCTCAATTCCATTTTCTCGCACATCTCCTATCTCTAACACAACAAAATCCATAGGGACTATCAACTTTCATACCTTTACTAGGACATCTTCAATTATGCTCCTAGGATGTTTACAGGTCTGTCTGCTAATTGTAAGTTCATGCGTGTAAGTTTCAATTTATCTAATCCTAATTGTTTAATAATAGAATAAGGCATTAGGTTAATTTTTGCCCATAGATCTAGCATGCCAAATGTCATCTTACCATTTCCTAAAGTAATGTCGATAACAAAGCTACTTGGATCGCGCTGTTTAGGAAGCAAAGGCTGTTGCATGATCGTACTTGCTACTTCAGATATCGTGACCAGTTCTTGATCGTCGAATTTCTTCTTCTTTTAGACCAACTCCTTGAAAAATTTGACATAGGTATGAATATTACAAATTACTTTGAGGAGAGGTACATTGATAGTTACTTTGGACAACATTTTATAGAGATCCGTGACCTGTTGGTCTCATGTCGCATTTTTTAACCTGCTGGGATAAGAAATTAACGTAATATATGGATTTCCCATTTTATGAAGTGTTTCACCGGGCTGATTTTTCTCCAGTTCAGGAGGTGGCCCGTCCTCCTTGTCGCCTTTGATTTGGGGCTGCATCTTCATCTTGTTGTCCACCACTTTTCCATTACTTAGAATTGATACAGCTTGTATGACATTTTCCCAGGGTTTTCCCTGTTTGTTGATTTTGCTGCATCTGATTAACTATTCAAGAAAGTTTCCCTATAGCTGTCTCGAGGAACTTAATTGTGGCATCCTGAGCCTCTCGAGCTTGCTTGCTCTCTTGCATAAAGGCTGACAAACTGTCCTCAAAAGATTGTTTCAGAGGAGGAACAGGTTGGTGTGGGTAATGTTGTGGAGGTTATTGGTGCTGCTGCATCGGTGGATTCTATGGTGGTTGAAAATATGGTGGTTGTGGCGGGTAGTATTGTTGATGCTGATACTGAGGATGAAAACTCTGAGACTAGGGTCGTCTGTTCTGGAAATGTTTTGCTCTGTGCCCCTGGAATTGTGGTTTCCATTATGAGTTTTGTTAAGGTTGAGGTTTGGGTGTGAATCCCCGTGGAGCATAAATTTCGGCTTCTCTCCCTCAACTGTCATCTCGGTCATCTGCTGACACATATCTTCCGTGTGACCATACTCACCACAAATCCCACACTGCTCCTGTGCAATCGGCTGTCTAGGAGGTGATGGTGGCCTTTTCATTTTGAGCTCATGTAGTTCCTTCATTATTTCAGGCTTCTGTTTCTTCAAGTCTGGGCTAGCAGTCATAGTGCTTGCCTCAAATTGGCGGGGTCAACCTGATTTTTGTTGAGAGCTTGCCGCCAGGATTTCAAATATTTCATTCATCTCCTCCACTGTCTTGACTGCTATATTTCATCCGGCAGAACAGTCCACAATGAATTATGTAGTATGAAGTAGACCATCGTAAAAGAATTGTCACAACATCTCAGGTGTCATTTGATGGTGTGGACTGATGCAATAACTCCTTAAACCTTTCCCAGGCTTCATGGAATGGCTCATTGCGGGCTTGCGCGAAATTATTATTTTAGTACACACCGACTGAGTTTTATGATGCGGATAGTACTTCAACATGAATTTTTCGCACACTGATGCCCAAGTAGTAAGCATGCCAGCTGGAAGTGATAGAAACCAAAATTTTGCCTGGTCTTTGAGAGTGTAGGGAAAACATTTCAGCTTCAGTTCATCCTCAGTTAGTGAGAGAAGAGGAAAGGTTTGCACCACTATGCAGTATTCTCGAATGAAGGTAAGAGCATATTCATTTGGCATCCTGTGGTAGTCCGACAGAAGTGATTGTTGGTGTTGTTTCAGTTCATAATTTCTGACTGCTATCGACAGAACGATAGCAGAACTTGCGGTACCAAATTTGGGACTGGTGAAATCACCCATTTATCTCAGCCTATCTCCATTCTCCTCGGTCATCTCTTCAAAAAGCTGTGAGAGAGAATTCTTTGATGAACTCGAGGTCATCTCCTAATGCGTCTACAATTTCTCGTCTCCGGTGAACGTTGTCGATGAAAGGTGTGAGAAGATGATTATTAATGCGACGACCTTGCATACACAACACTAAACAAAAACGTCAAACGCACCACAATAAAGAAGGAGGAATGAAACATAAAACATAATAAATAAATAAAAAGAAAAAGAAAAAGACTAAAACAATGAATTAAATTGCCTAAAGCCTTCCCCGGAAAAGGGGACAAAATTTGTTTCATCTAAAAATGTTAAAGTCACTTGCAATCTAATGAGGTTTTCAAGAAATAATAAGTCAACCCAAAGTCGAATCACAAGGAAGACTTAGCAGGATAATTTATTTCATTGTTTGACACAAAAATCAATTAAAGATAGATTTAAGGAGTTCTAAATCTAGGCAATAATTGAAATTAACTAAATTGCAAGAACGAATGAATCCTAATCCATTGAAAGCAAGAACAAGCATAATTAAAAGACAAGAATTAAAAAAAAAAGCAATTAAACCTTAATCTCATGGAGATAAAAACAATCATAATTTAAATCTATGAAATCAAGAAAGCAATAAAGAAACGAATCATAAATCAAAGAGCAATTAACTTCAAACCAGGTCTTGAATTGAAAAGAGATGAATCCACAATGAAGAACTTGAAATTGAAACGACGGAATGAATGTTGCGAATGGCTAATCTTCAGAATTGAAATACTAAACTAAAATGGAAAAGGAAATCAACTAATCTAAGTACTGGAAAGATTAATCTCGCTCCCTAGAACCCTAGAATATGAGTGAAAATTGAAAAGTAGAGGCATCTAGTTGTGAAATCGTATCGCCTATATATAGAGCTCGTCAGGTCAGCGGTCGCATAAGGTCAAGGACCGGTGACTAGGTTGGTGTCGTGTTCCGCGCGCGACCGTTGCACCAGCCGCTGGGATGCCAGCGGTCGCTACACTTAGTCATTTTATCTCGAAACTACACTTAGTCATTTTATCTCAGAAACTACACTTAGTCATTTTATCTCGAAACTAAACTTAGTCATTTTATCTCAGAAAACCAGGTAGTCATTGTCGTCTATTAAGGAATACATTAAGTACAAAAGAAGCAGATCGTTGTAAATTATTAACTATCTATATTATTCTTTTGTAAAACTTCCTAGACACAATGATCACTAAAGATAACAAGTATTTTTCCACATTGTATGAGACAACTAGTTTCAAATGTATCGAGCAGATCATTTTTGTATTAATAACGATCTGCTTCACACACTTGCAGCTCGCTGTCCTCATTACTTGTTTTGGTTTTTGAATATCTAGTATTTATCTTCACAGATCACAAATGTAAAAGTAGTTTTTGAAACAATTACCAAATTAGTGTTAATTGAATATGGCATAACAGATCTCTACTCCCTTAAAGCATTTTCTATGTTCATCTTAAAGGCACACTAGTTTATGATATAAGTTGTTTATCCTTCCTCCTCGTCTTTTATGAAACATTATCCCTTCATTCATCGTGGTCTCACACAAATCGTTTATCTGTCGAGCTTTGTCATATCACACGATAATTTCTCATTTAATTTCTTCTTCCTTTCAAGATAGTGATCATATTCATTTATGAAATTCACTCCTAATATATACATAAATGCATAATACGTATACAACATCAAACTCATAACTAGAAAATCACAAACCTTCTCAGTCAAGTGTGGCGTGATGGAGTGCTAAGAGTTGTTAACTAACTTATAAATAATTTAGTGACTCAAACTAGACTTGACTTGAAAGAAATTAAGGTAAATAAGAAACATATTGCTACAAAACATCTTCATGGTATAACTTGAATCAACTTATAATAGTTAGAGCGAAGGAAAACTGCTCTTGTACTACTCTTTGGTTTCATTAGAATAAATTTAGGATAATGAGAGTGAAGAAAAATCAACATGCTTTGATATAACTCCGTGGCATCACTAAAAAACTAATAATAGTCAGATCATACAAAAAACCATGTTATGATACCACTCTACGGTACCACTGTAATAAATTAATAATCATCAAGGCAATGAAAAACTTTGCTGATACTCTCATAGCCTAATCTCGAAGGATGGCGTAAACCAGGGTGTGACTCAAAGTGGGAATTAAGAAGCGGAAAAAAAGGAGAAAATGGAATAAGGGCAGGACACGAGCAATTGATACCACGTCTACGAATAAAGTATTCTACTATATCAACATAAACTTGTTAGGGTTTGTATACCTCAAAGCATGTTTTATGCTTGGACGATGTATCAAACCTGTTTTCAATTGCACTTTAATGAGAATAAATGTTTCTATCATTGGTTAGTCATATATTATATATATATATATATTGAATAGCAGACAAGTCCATTTATTACAATTGTAGACTGTGTGGTGGATCGATGATCGCGGAAGGTAACATAGTTGGCTCCTGTGTAATATAAAGTCACAGTCTAGACAGACTTGGACAGTCTAGTCGGTAATGGCTGCGATATCACTTTGATGCAGCTGACCTTAGCTCGCAGAATGATGTCGGTATGTATAAGTGGATACACATGCTTTGCGTATACATATTGAGAGGTTTCATAGTGAGATAAGTTCTAACGTGCTGATACTTAGAATGAGGTCTCGAAAATTAATTCATTTCTTAATCGGTGACGATGACATTAGTATAGGCGGTTGATTATACACTACTTTGATTCATCAACGCTTGCGAGTTTTTCGTAACCCTGAACATTGATGTCTTGGGCGGTAGTGATTGGCTTAGCTAGAAGTGCTCGATTGTCAGTAATGCGGAATCGCGTCTCGATTAACACGAGTTGATTAAATCAGCGTGAGGCGTTCATAAAGGTTTATTACATAAGAAATCTGGCTGGTTGGGAATTTATTCCATATGTAATATTAAAGGTCTGAATCGGATCACTCACGAATAAATATATTAAGTAATTGTGAGTTGTCAGCAAACTCAATTAATTAATGGATTTAGAAAATCTTAAACGCGAGGAAATAATTAATGACAAAAGGGTTACGTCCGTAATTCGAATGAATCAAGATGAGTTCAATATTTATCCTATAGTGGAGTCGATAAATATTTATAATAGAAATGCTCTTTATTACATTTACATGGAGTAATTAATTGGGGGACAATTTAATTTAAATTAATTAATTTAAGTCTAAAGGTTGGGCCAGCCAATTAATTAAATTCAATTGGGCTCAAAAGGAGACTTGAAAATTAATTTAATCTAATTATAGATTTGTCCAAGCCCATATTAATTTTAAATATAATTCAAATTTGAATTTGAATTATTGTTGTAACTGCAAGAGATAAAGAGAGGATATAGTTGTATTATTTGAGATCTAATTCATTCTCTTTGGAAACTCTATCCTAGGCCACAATGTCTATAAAATAGAAAATAAGAAGAATCAGCTTCTCTCTCCTGCATAGAGAAACGCCGTTTCACATGAGAATTCTATTTCTCATTATTTTTGAAAAATGCAATATTTTACTGCGAACTTTCGGTCTTCTTATTTCTTGACAGCTTCTCTCTCCTGCATAGAGAAACGCCGTTTCACATGAGAATTCTATTTCTCATTATTTTTGAAAAATGCAATATTTTACTGCGAACTTTCGGTCTTCTTATTTCTTGACTTCTAGATAGATTCGCCCACACGATATTCTAGAAGGTAGACGGTCCGTAGGATAGAAGTTCCTAAGGTGGGATTCTTGGTGGAAATTGAAGATTGTAGATCCAAACGGCGTGGATTGCTGATCGTTTGCTAGCGATTCAAATCGCTTCTCCACAAACGGAGGACTTGCATAGGAGGAGGTATAATTTATATATTTCCGCATTATATTCTCCTATGTGGTTTAAGAATTAATTATTTGTGTGGTTAATTAATCTTTGGATCCTGCGATTAAGTGAGCCCCTCATACGGGTTCCATCAAAACTCAGATAAGATATGTGAACACTAAAGTAAGTTACAAAACTATAGAGTATTTTGTGAAGAATAGACGTGTCTCTGTACAAAAAAAAGTATAACAAAACCTCAAAGTGTTGTAGCGGAAAATAATAGTTGAGACAGATATATGAAAATATCTATCTTTAGGCAAAAAGTATGAACATCACAGTTAAGAACAACTTAGCTCAACACTTCGCCATAACGTCATCACACAACCTACACATTTAGAAATACATGTATGGCTGAGCACCAAAAGCCACTTAGTGGTTTATGTCTATATATAAAAACGTAAAAGATAGTTAGTATTCTCATAGTAGTAAATCAAAGGAGAATTTGAAATGCTCGTATATTTAAAAAACATTTTCATTAGCATTACTCGTGGAGCACACCACTCTTTCAATATGCGGAAAGCACCGTTCTTTCATTCATAATCATCCATATATATTTCACGTTAGAGAAGGTGATCTACTTCCGCAAACACTTAACTTCTTCATCGGGATTGATCACATAAAGGCTCGTTGTTCACAAAGTACTAGAAAAGACAGTTCACAGTACATCGATTTCACGTGTACACTAATCTTGGTCGGTGAACTTCAACCAACTCAATATCTGATCGTTGGCAAGCCAACACATATATGAGTTAAACATTAAACCCATTCAAAATACAGTTTATGTATGATATGATCATAATGGACTCCCAATCATTTCAAAGTATAATTCAATAACTTTAAACATATATTTTTTGAAATCGGAGCTCAACAACTTTAACTTCACATATATAAAGCTCATTTGCAAGGATTAATTATAATGTCCACTTGGTTGAAGTGTAATCACTTATCTTATTATTATTGTTCTTTTCACATTGTTTAATTAATTGACCTTTATCGTAACTATATTCATTTAGAAAGCGTCGGCAGAAACTTATATATCAAACTTGAAAGTGTATCAACTACTCTAAGTCAATGTTGTGGAAGCTAAATGAAAAAACACACGAGATAATTTTTGCGTCGGTTGTGTTAATAAACAACCTACACGGCAGCCTTACGGCCAAAAAGAATAATCAAAATAAGTGTTGTGTTGCTACAATGTTTAGCACCACACAACATCAACACTTCTTACAAAAACACTAAACGTATGATCTTAAAGACTAAAGATCATACACCCTAAACTACGAATTTAATCTGCAAAAACTGTATCTCTAACTGAAAACTATAACGAGTATTTATAGTGATAGTTCATGGGCTTGATTTCCATAATCTTGTAACTGCCAGCCCATGTATTCCCCAATTCTCTCAACTGCTGTCGTGCTCCGCAAGATGCGCCTGGAATTGTGGAAACAGTTTGAGACTGTTTGTGGACTCCGATATTAGTGGAAACAGATTTCCATTAGGCGCAAAGATCTCAACTGCCTATCAAGACTTGGTCTTCTCCAGTCTTCGTGCATTCTTCAAGCCTCTTCAAGCACACCAAGTGTTGGGAAGTGGACTCCAGCACCTCCCGGAGGGGGGGTCCTCCGTGTATCGTACCCGAGAGAACTTATGGGAGTGCAGCCTGCCTCAGTCGAAAAGGGCCTGCACTACCATTGTTGACGAGAGGTTAAATGAATTGATTAGTACTACTCATACCAACATGGTGCATCATCTTTTCAG
>JAPKLX010000114.1:729893-759862 GCA_026898415.1 Leonotis leonurus | reverse complement strand
GGATTAATACTATTGATTAATCATGTCTTTGGGCCAAATAAATTTTAGCCTTGATTAATTTAATTAATTTAATTTATTAAATTATTGAACTTGATTAATTAATAATTAATAGAAGATTAATTATTTAATTAATTTATAAATATTAATGATTAATAATTAAGGTTAATAATTAATTAAGAGTAATTAATTATTAAATGTGAAATCTCTAGTAATAATAATAATTATTGGGATTAATTATTTTGATTTATATCAAACCTAAATTACTATTAATTATTTGTAATTATTTATTAATAAATAATTATATTACTTAATTAATTTAGTGAATCTAAATTAATTCAAATCGAGACATGAACTTTTTCTAAGGGTCTCTAATTATGCGAACTTATCTAAAAATTCCGATTCTTATGTCGGATTTAATTGTCTCCATTATATTAATTGCAAGCAAGCAATTAATTATTTATCGATTTAGTAAACGTTTATTTCATTTGAACGAAACTGAGGTTTTCGGAGAAAACCTTAAAGCTTCGTTGTGATTTAGTAAGACGGATATGAAACCCTTAAACCTATAAAATCATTATGTCTCGAGTCTATAAAGATATTCTAAGAACTCAGATGATTCTAAATATAACTCGTTACCTGAAGATCCATCGAGGGGGTGACAGCTGAGGAACGAGAAGGAGAACCAGACTTGTCAGCTAATACTGGTATCTCAGGTGGGTTTACTACAAACTATACTTTTGCTGTATTAAAGCATGTTCAAAGAAAATGTGAAATGATTGACATGCATAAAATTCTTTGTGTTTTGTGTGTCATTCCTATCTGTGTTGAGCCATGTTTACGAACTGGTCAACTTGTGATTAACGATCGGATCTTGAGCCATGTGTTGGTCAAGGTTAGTGTACACATGGGGAGTGTGATCGTGAGTCATTACGGACCGATCCATATAGGACTGTGTGTCAGTATTGACCGATCCGGTGGCACCCATTGGTCAACGTCTGGGGGAGTGGAACCATTGCTCACCAGGGTTGTTACCATTTCTAACGTCTGGGGAAGCAGTAACTTTGCTCACAGCGTTGCTATCATTGATTATGTCTGGGGGAGCGGGAACATTGCTCACCAGAATTTGGTTACAGATATGGATGAGACACATGGAAAAGAGAGTGATCACTCCAACTTTTGGGTTAAAATCAAATGAATATTTTGTATACGCAGGTTATTTCAAGATACTTGTGTTATACTGTGATATGCATGATCAATAACTGTTTGTTTTCGGCATAACCCACAGAGTACATCAAGTACTCAGCCCTGCTTGTATTTCCACAAACTTGCAGGTTGAGCAAGGGCAATGGTTGAAGTGCTGAGTAGACGTTGCTTTTTGTTAGTAGTAAGGGGTTAATACATATCTTCATATGTGTATTAATGGCTTTTGTTATTCCGCTGCACACTTTTATTGTTTTCCCTAATGGTCTGGATTGTAAATCTAGAACCCTTCTGACGTATTTCAGTTCTTGAATTCTGTATTTCATACTTTGAAACCTTTTAGTATATGAATAAGTAGTATCTATGATAATAAATAATAATAATAAAAATGATGTCAAAAACTTTTATAAATTTCATAAAATATTAATCCCGTCGAATTTCGATTCGACGGGCAACAATCTAGTTTATTATATATAGCCAACATAAACTCAAATATGTATAGCAAAACCTTGCTATATTGCTTCTTCAAGAAAGATTAAGATTAGCCCCGAAGGGGTGGTGGTGGTGGTCGTCTAGATGGCGGTGGTGGTGGTCGCCGAGGTGCTTGGGATGGTGGAGGAGGAGGCGGTCCCTGACGTGCTGGGGATGGAGGTGGCGGCGGCAGCAGTGGGGGTGGTGGCGGCGGTGGTGGGGGTGGTGGCGGCGGTGGTGGTGGGGGTGGAGGAGGGGGTGGTGGTGGTGGTGGCGGCGGCGGTGGTGGTGGAGGAGGGGGTGGCGGTTGTGGTGGGGGGGATGGGGACAGCGACGTGAGAGGTGGAGGAGGAGGTGGTGGGCATAATATTGGAATAGGAAATGGGAATGGGATTGGGAATGGGGGGAGACCAGGGGGGTAGCGACAGCAGATATTATTAGCATTGATAGTGGAAAAGAATGTAAGAAATATTAGGAATATTAGATTCCTCATTTTGTGATCCATGTTTAGTAAACACAAAAACTACTTATTTTGTGTAAATCCAACATGCAAAGTTTCCATATTTATAGGAATTAGTAAACCAGGTACTGTGTTTCAAAAAAAAAAGGGGGGGAAATGGTGAAATAAGCTCCTAATCTTTAGACAAAGGTATAATTAAGCCCTTATATTTTTCTAGCTACAAATATACCCTTTATCTTAAATATTATTGATATTTAGACCCTTTTAATTTTATTTATAGAAATGGTTAAATTTATCACTATATCAAATTATAAAATATTATTGATTTTCAACTTCAAAATTCAATGTTTATTTTATATTTAATTTATGTATTCAAAATATAAATTATAATAAAAAAACTTTTTATAATATAAGAAATAAAATTAAAATAGGTAAAACGTTCTAAAATAACTGAACTATTCTCTACATAGTTACAATTCGAAGTCGAACTGTTGAGCACAATTACAATTTCGGTTCATTTGAACACTCTACTGTTTAAATTAATAATACTCCCTCCCGTCCACCAAGTTTCTTCCCACTTTTATTTCTATTTTTGGCAACCCCTTCTCCACTTACTATACTTTAATGTGAGACTCATTATCCACTCACAATACATTTTACATCATTTAACTTTTTGTGGGTCTCATTCTCCATTCACTAACTTTACCCTCACTTTACCCGTTACCAACTAAAGACAACCCATTTTATTAAAACTCGTGTCGGGTCAAAATGGGAAGAACATTGGTGGACGGAGGGAGTATATAATATTCATATAACATTCAAATTAAGCATACCAATAATAATATTAAATTATTCATATTTATTGCAAGAACCAAATTGCATCAAATATACTCTCCACTACACTTAAACTTAAGTGTTTCACATACCTTTCTTTTATGTCAAAATAGCACAAATCAAGATCAAAATACTCCGGATGTCCACTTCTCTACGGTCATACTCAAGTTTTTCATTATTGTTTTTCCAAGTTCCAGTGTTCCACCATAATTAAAGTGAAAATTAAAAAGAATCTCCACACTTCATCAAAATAATATATTTCTTAATAATAAAAATATTACATCCATCACACACACACATATATATATAAAAGGGAAAATGGCCTTAAAAATCATGACATTTTCATTTAGTTGCAAATATAACATGAGTTTTCAATTTAGCTTTAAAATACACCACCTTTTAAATTGTTGTAATTTTCCCCAAAATTTATGATGATCTTGAATTTGGATGAGGTGGCTCATATGTGGCAATAATTTTTTTTTGAATTACTTTAATACATCCTATGTGGCATTTCAATTATCATACATATCATTTTAATTTTATAATATATCACTATATTGTACTCACATTCATTTTATTATACTAATTATTAATTTTATAAGTATGATGTGTCATTTTATACATATCAATATAAATATTACTTTTTTTATTTTTTTTAAATATAAATCATTTGATCGTAAATATTACATTTTTATCTATTAAAATATAAATCATTAAATCGTAAATTTTTAGCATAAAATACCCACACAAAACCCACCATATTATATTTATATATACATAAAATCTTTTTGTTTTAGAATTATACTAACAAATGTAAAAATATAAAATATGGTCAATCAAGACTTCAATGAAATAATTATTTTAATAAATTAAAATATAGATATATTTATTTAAAAAATAATAATTGTTAAATGAATGATAGAAAAAAAAATAGAAAATCATCTAATTTTTTCATTTATATAAAATTAATGTTTAAAATGAATTAAATCTAATAAAAATATTTCTCTTTATCTTAAAAATTATAAATTTAATTAAAAATAATAATTTGTTAATGAAATCATAACTAATAATTTATTAAAATGAATATTTAAAATTATTTTTTATTCTTTATTATATGAACTAAGCCTGTCATAAATATTTATAGAAATTGTGGAATGTCATTCACAAATTTAATTATAAAAAATCTTATAAAATCAATTAATATTGTTAGCACACAGAAAATTTCTGATGCTTTACTTAATTATTTATTTTATTCTCTGAATTGATCAAAACTATTTTTTTAGCCTTATACCTAACAATATTGAGAATGCATGTGAACTATTATAAAAATAATAAGTTGTTATGTATATAAATATAATATGATAAGATTTGTGTGGGTAGTTTATGCTTAAAATTTACGATTTAATGATTTATATTTTAATAGATAAAAATTTAACATTTACATTGTTATGTTTAATATTTATAATATAATGATCTATATTTAAAAAAAATAAAAATGCAATATTTATATTTATATGTATAAAATGACACACCATACTTATAAAATTAATTAATAGTAGAATAAAATGAATATGAGTACATTTTATTGCTATATTATATAATTAAAATGACACATATGATAATTGAAATGACACATAGGATGTGTTAAAGTATTTCAAAAAAAATTATTGCCACATATGAGTCACCTCATCCAAATCAAGATCATCATAAATTTTGGGGAAAATTACAACAATTTAAAAGGTGGTGTATTTTAAAGCTAAATTGAAAACTCATGTTATATTTGCAACTAAATGAAAAGGTCATGATTTTTAAGGCCATTATCCCTATATAAAATTATCAATATAAATATGAAAAATTTAATATTATTATTAGTGTGCTTATTTTAAATGCTACACGAATATTATATATTATTAATTTAAACAATAGAATGTTCAAAGGAACTGAAATCATAATCGTACTCAACAGTTCGACTCTGAACTATAATTATGTAGAAAATAGTTTAATTACACTTTCAAAATTTTAAAACCGTTTTATTTAAATTTTATTTTTTATAGTATAAAGAGTTATTTATATTATAATTTAAATTTTGAATACATAAATTAAATATAAAATAAACTTTGAATTTTAAAGTTGAAAATCAAAAATATTTTATAGTTTAAATAGTGATAAATTAACCATTTATATAATTAAAGTTAAAAGGGGATTTAAATATCAGTAATATTTAACAAGAAAAGTATATTTATACCTAAAAAATAAAAAGGACTTAATTGTACGTGTGATTAAGCATTTAAGGGCTTATTTAACCCTTTTCCCTTTCAAAAAATATCAATGTTAGCCTTACGACTTTTTTCCAATTCACATTAATGAATCAACATTAAAAATTTCAACTTACTTGTCACAATGTAACCGGCATTACCACATTCCGGGTCGAATGAATTTTGTTAGTTGGATCCAAATATTCAATGTTCTAAGTTCTAAGTTTGTGTTACAACATCCTATTTGTGTCACCTAATCAAATTTATTATTTTAATTAATATTTGTTAAAAATAATTTTTATAATATAATAAAGCATAATTAATCATTATTTTTAAAAAATATATATATATTAATTTTGAATTTATAATTCATAAAAATTACATTAAACGTTAAGAATTAATTAAAATATAAAATTAGAAAAAATATAAAATTATATAAGATGAATTCTAATATTAAATATAAAATTAGAAAAAATATATATATTTTGAAATTAAAAAAAAATTAAATTAATCAATTTTGATTGTGGGACAGTGAATCACATTTTCTTAAAATCACCAACGCACGTTCGGTTCAAAACTATTGTTAATAAAGTTGATTTATATTTTTGCAAATTAGTTATTTCTGTGTCACACACTTCACATCTTATAATCAATTTTCTTTTCAATTCATTAAATATTAATAAGATGATTTAATCGTGGGACATGGACCCCAAGACATAAAAATCGGACACTAAATCACATCTAATATTTTTAGTGGAAAAATGGAGAAATAAATCGAATCATATTATCATTTTCATTAAATATTTTTAGTAGTTAAATATATTATGTAATAAATAATATATTTAATATTTAAAAATCAAATTATAGAAATAAATATTTAATTGAAAATCATTATTCACTTCCTTCCAAACATCAACTCCAGAAATTATATTTATAAAATTGTTATTAAATTAAAATTAAATTATAAGACTGAATTATAAAATTATTTTAAATTAAAATTAAATTATAAAACTGCACCCATGAGCACTCGCGACCTATCATCTCGACTATTAATATGTTACCGTTTGGCCAACACACATAATTATGTTATTAGTTAATTCAATCTTTTACTAAGTTCATTTATTTCACATCATATTCCAATTTGTATAATTTGCTTAGTTTACAATATCAGTTTCTTCATTATTTATTTTTTTTCAATTTTCAAACTTCTAACATAGTATATTCTGCACAATCATATTTTTTTTCAATATTATTTAATGTTTAATTTGTAATGTTCAGTTCTTATCGATTAATCTTAAATAATTAATATTTATGGTTTTGTTTCAATTATAAGTTAATCAGTGTTAATTAGACTTGTCAGTGGGTGGGTAAAACTCGGATCGCAACCGTTAAATTAGATACGATTCTAGAACTGGAACCAGACCGTTGAATATCAGATACAGACCCGAACCCGCACCGTTAATTAAAATATTAATGGTTCCAATCCGGGAAAATACCCATGGGTATTATTGGGTATGGGTTACCCATAAGTCTCGCTATGTTTTATTTATATAATTATTTTTGTCATCAATTCGTTAAAACGAATCCGGATTTCAAATAAATTAATTAAATATAAAATATTTAATAATGAAACTTTACTCTTTTTTTATTTAACCATTATTAAAAAATTAATTAAATACCATAATTATTTTACGACTTATATGTGTTTATTATTTGGGTACATTTATTATTGAATTAGTATATATATAGTGTCCGTCTACGATCAAGGATGTAACACGAGATATTATAAAATATATTTTTTTAAGATAAAAAAAATTGAAGGAAAAAAAATGAAAAAAAAATTGGAAAAAAAAAATGATCGGGCCGGACCGGACTAGAACCGGAACTGTACCTTACGAGTCAGGTCGGGTCTGGACCGACCATGAGCGGGTTTGTACGGGTCTAGAATCGGAACCGGAACCGAAATTGGAACCATAATTTTAAAATGAGCGGATTTTGACCGATTTCGGTTTTGGTCCGAATAAAACCTACCCATTGACAAACCTAGTGTTAATTAGGCCTGTTAATATTAAAATTAGTGTTTAGTTGTATCATAACTATAGTTCTAAAATAATAATTTATAATTGGGTCGCAAATTGTATTCCAAAGTTGTGGAATATAAGATCTCATATATATATATATATATATATCTGAAGATTAATTACCTCATATCTTTTTATTAAAGAAATACAAAATATTATATGTTTGAAAATAGATTATTCAAATCAAGTAACCACTTCACTGTTGGACCAAATTATCGTACATAAAAAATTACTCCATTTATGTTAAACACAAATTTGATAATAGATAAAAGTTGCTATCTGTTGAATATAAAAATGGCGTAAATTAATTTTCTTGTATTTTATTTAATGTTGTATTGTTGCTTTATACAATGTTGTGGTATTATTTTTCTTGGGTTTTGGTCCTCCTTGTCAGTGGAATTTAGGAATGTTTTCGGTTGCTAATTTCTGTATTAAGAATACTACTCTCTTTCATTCTTTATGGTTTTTTTAGTATTAAGAATGCTTCTCTCTTTCATTCTTTATGGCTTTTTTAGTCCTTTTGTGTGATGTTGAAATGTAGAGTAAATTAAATTAATTAGGATTCTGGATTTCTGGTGAACTAATTATCAAGATTTATTGAAATTTATTATCGAAATATTAGTTCATCTTATTGCCCTCGTGGAATCAATTTTTTTCTATTGTGGTTTGCATTTTCTGTTGTACTTTTTCTTATGTGTCTTTATGGGTTAGTCATTCGTTGATCTTGATTTATTTATTTTATATTCTTTTAAATATTATAAATTTAATTTGCAGATTGTCTTGGATGAAGGTGAAAATTGACGTAAAATGTTGGAGGACCCTTCAAGAATCTATGTCGTTATTTTTAATTTCTTATGTAGTAGAAGAACTCTAAATATGTTAGGACATGAGATTTATATGTAGTTGACATTTGAATTTGTTTCTATTCTAATGTTCATGGATTTCTGATTTACATCTAAAATAAATTGTAGTTGCTATTTTATTATATAAATATTACTATATATATGTGCAGACCTATCAGATATAAGTGACCCGTGAATTATTTATAAACATTTACAGATTTTTTATGGTCCATATTATGTGTCACAAATATTCATTTAAAAGCATAAATAAGTGTCTCGGTATTTTACTTGAAGACACATATAAGTGTCGTAATATTTAATTTGAGGGCACATATGAATATCCCTATATTTCATTTAAAGACATAAATAAGTGTCTCGATATTTTACTTGAAGGCCCATATAAGTGTCGTAATATTTAATTTGAAGGCACATATAAATGTCGTAATATTTAATTTGAGGACATATATGAATGTCCCTATATTTCATTTAAAGGCATAAATAAGTGCTTTGATATTTTCCTTGAGGGCACATATAAGTGTCGTAATATTTAATTTGAGGGCACATATGAATGTCCCTATATTTCTATTTAGGGGCACTTTTATTTGCCCTAAGAATTCAACATAAGGCATATTAAATTGTTTGCAAAAGTATTAATATAGAGGCTTAAAAAAGTGTCCCTAACTTTCTTGAGACACCATACTTGGAGGCCCATGTATTAAGTGTCCCGAAATCAAAAGTGCCCCAATAGTATATATATGGGGACACTTTTTGATGTCTCTAAATTTATTTTTTGTTGTAGTGAAAATAATATGTTTAAAAAAAAATAAATTTATATATTTCATGATGTTTATATAAATCGTATATAAGTTAGTGTTTCTTGTATGTAAAAAGTATGTAATGTTAAATTAAATTGTCAGTCAAATTTCAAAGACTAATGGAATTAATTAACTCTTTAGTAATATGTAAAATTCCTCTTAGTACAAATTTAATACCCAACTCTATGTTTCACCTAACCCTAACCCTATACCTATATATGTTTTAATTAATTTGCATAAAGTCATATACTCTTTCACTCAACAATTCTTTGAAATTTTAATACTACAGTCTACTTTGTACCAATTATTTGATGCAATTTCGGGGTACGTATATTATAGTGATATCAATTCTTCCTATAAAATTTTAAATTATCATAAAACTTTTATATAAGGGTCTTATAAATCAAATAAAAACTCTCAGACTTATTAGGTCAAGATGCAGATTCAAATTCATATCGAGTAACATACATAATTGGGTAGTATATACATAGTGTCATATTTCATAACTAATACATTAAAAATGTTCCATTACTAAAACTTTTTATGAAAACGCCCATTTTTTTGTGAAGTTTTCATATTGTCCTTAATCAAACTTTGTTTTATCTATTATTTGATTAACTCAATCCAATAATTGATAAATAATTATGGTTAATTTAGAATTTATTATTAATTTTTTTGCATGACGATTTCACTTTAAAATCATCGGATTTTATAATTTATATAAATTTTTACGGCATAATTTTATTGATTTAGCATGTTAATAACATGTAATGTGAATGCTAAAAAATCCGGTCAAGAAAAGTCCAAAATCCGATCGGTTTGTGTCCGGGTTTTACATACACTGACTGGGTGTTCATTTGTACAATATATTTCACGACCGGATTTTCATATTTTGATATCTTGATTATATTCTGATTCCAAAAATATAATTTATTATTCAAATGGACGTATTGAAGTATATAAACGTAAGGTACAATGAGTTATCCGAGAAAATGTTAATTAGTAAGGTTAAGATAGTCATTTAGAGCATTTTTCCTATATGTTTTAGGACGTGGGTATTTTTCATGTATAAGTTACGTAATAGGGCATTTATCATAATTAACCCTACATAATTTATATATAGGAATCACTTTATATAAAAATATATTTATTTATATTTGTACGGTGGTCAAGGAAGTTTGATCGGGTTATTTAAGTGACCAAATGATTGTGACCAGATGGCCTGGTGGATATGTCTCAACTATCTATGCCATAATCTTTCTCTAACGACCTGTGACAGTGGCCTGCCCCATTGGCATGGTGGATCTATCTCTACGATCTGTGCAACGATCTGGTCCAGATGGTCTGTGATATCAACTTGAGGTCGATCTTGTTAGGGTTTTTATACCTCAAAGCATGCTTAATGCTTAGACGATGTATCAGACTTGATTTCAATTTCACTTTAATGAGAATAAATGTTTCTATCATTGGTTTGTTATTTATTATTATTATTATATATTGAATTGCAAACAAGTCCATTTATTACAAATTGTAGATTGTGTGGTGGATCGATGACCACAGCAGGTAACACAGTCGGCTCCTTTGTAATATAAAGTTACAGTCTAGACAGACTTGCACAGTTTAGTTGGTAAAGGTTGCGGTATTTGATGCGAGATCTGACCTTAACCCGCAGAATGATATCGGTATGTATAAGCTGATACACATGCTTTGCATATACATATTGAGAGGTTTCACAGCGAGATATGTTCTATGTGCTGATACTTAGAACGAGGTCTTGGAAATTAGTTCATTTCTTAATCTGTGACGATGACATTACTATAATTGGTTGATTATACGCTGCTTTGATTCATCTACACTTGCGAGTTTTTCGTAACTCTAAATAGTGATGTCTTGGGCAGGAGTGATTGGCTTAGCCATAAGTACTCGACTGTCAGCCATAAAGAATTGCGTCTCGGTGACACAAGTTGATTAAATCTGTGTAAGGCGTTCAGAAAGGTTTATTGCATAAGAAACCCGGCCGATTGGAATTTATTACGTATGTTATAGTTAAGGTCTGGACCGGATCACTCACGAATAAATATATTAATTAATTGTGAGTTGTCAGCAAACTCAATTAATTAATGGATTTAGTAAATCTTAAACGCGGGAAATAATTAATGAAAAGGGGGTTACATCCGTAATTCGAATGAATCCAGATGAGTTCAATATTTATCCTATAGTGGAGTCGATAAATATTTATAATGGAATTATACTTTATTGCATTTTCATAGAGTAATTAATTTGAGGTTAAATTAATTTAAGTCCAAGTTAGACCAATCGATTAATTAAATTTGATTATGCCCAAAGGTGACTTGAAAATTAATTTAATTAAATTATGGATTTCACCAAGTCCAAATTAATTATGAATTATTCAAATTAGAATTTGAATAATAGATGGAAACTGGAGGAGATTAAAATGGGATATTATAGTTCTATTATTTGGGATATTATCCATTCACATTAGAAGCCCTAACCTAACCCAAAATTTCTAAAATGAGAGCATGAGGGGGCCGAAAATTCAATAGAGAGATAAAATCTCTCTACTATTTTTCGAAAACTTTGAAGTATTCAAATTTTCAATTTTTGTTCTTGTTTCTCCTTAATTACTAGATAGATTCCCCACACGATATTCTAGTATATAGATTGTGAATATGTTAGAAGTTTCCAAGGTTGGATCGTGGGAGATCAAGAGAAGAATTTCGTCAGTGTGAATTGTTGTTCCTGTTAACGATTCAAATCGTTTTTCCACAAGCGGATGAATTGCGTAGGAGAAGGTATAAATTTATTTATTCTGCATTTATATTCTCCTATGTGGTATTATTTGTTTAAGAATTAATTATTCGTATGATTAATTAAACACGTGTATCCTGTGAATTTTAGAGCCCCTAATACGGGTTCTATCAGTTGGTAATTATTCATACAATTAATTAAGCCTATGGATCCTATGAATTTTTGAGCCCCTCATACGGGTTCTATCAGTTGGTATCAGAGCCGATCACATGATTTTATATGAATTGGATTTAATTCTTATTTATTTGCTTGTGATCGTAATTTGATATTAGGATGCTAGATTTAATTTCAGCATTACATCTATGATATTACGTGACTTATATGATTTAATACTGCTTTTATTCGTTTGTTTGTTCTTCGGTGCCCGTTTTGTGGCTTAAAATATGTAATCACACGGGGGTTGACCGTGTTAGATTAGGATTTATTTTATTTTTTCATGTATTGCATTTATTATGTAATTGAGTGGGAGCCGAAAAATGAGATGGAGAAATGGAGCCCGGAACTGGGCCACGGCATCGCCGTGGGGACCACCCCCTGTAGAACGCATGTGCAGCGCCAGGGCGTGGAGCGTGCGGCGCACGCACACGTTGGAGGCAGGCCAGCGAGCGGCCCCTGCTGCGACACAGCGTTAGGCGGGCGCTGAGGCGAGGAGCGCGCGAGGGCAGGAGCGACGTGAGCCGGTGCGAGCGTGGCATAACGTTGACCAAGCATTGGCTCATGCCCAGGCGCAGCAAGGGAGGCGCGCGAGTGGCACAGGCCAGCGGGCGGTGGCGCGCCTGACGCAAGCTCTAGCCCTCGGCAGGGCGCTGAATCCCTCGGCAGGCCCTCGGCCAGCCCTCGACAGCCTTTAGCTGAGGACGGGGCAGGCCTAGGGCTAGCCCTTCCCGACTCCAAAATTTTAATTTTGAATTTTTGAGTTTTTCAAACCCGGTTTAAATTTAAAAATTCGAATTGGAGATGAAGACAAAGAAGATGGATGATATGAAATTTAAATTCCTTAGTTTTAGGAATTAGTTAGATTTTATCCTATTTTGAATAATTAAATATAATTATTTGCCTTATTATGTGCTTAATGGTTTGATTTGACTTTTTTTTTGCTATTTATTATGAAGATCTTGTCTAAATTGATATGCCAATTTTTTTGGAGATCTTATCTGGATTTTAGACATGTCATAATATGTGATTATCCAAGTTAAAACTTTTTTTAATTAAAATTAAGCGATTATTGTAATTGCATTTTATTAATTTAATTTTCTAAGATTACATATAGTCTCCATGAGACGTTCTTTCCGTGAAATAACTTGTTTTGATTCCATGCGGGATCACATTTTATCAGTTCACGTGATAAGACTTTTCTAAGATGACTTTAAGATTTTAATTGATGGCGATATGACCCCTCCGTTGTGGGCTTATTAAAGTCAATTAATATCTTTGGTGTCTGGCTAATGGTAATAGCTTAGATGTAATTTAGCAGTTATAGCAGCACTGTGCGGCCTCTGACTGTTGAATTACATGACCAGTAAAACCGTTTTAAAATTTATTGTGTAATTTATCACACTACGTGACTTGAATGATTTATTTTAAACAGTATGTTCAAAACATGTGTTGTTTAAATGTTTTGATTACTTTCGTTTGTGCATTCTATTTACGATAGTTTATTTGATTTATATTGTTAAGCATGACTTTCAATCCACATGATCGATTCTTGAAAAGAATCGCGTTGAAACAGATAATTATATTCACTGTAAGAGGAATTTAGAAATTGTCCTCACTGCTGACGACATTAAGTTTGTTCTTGACAAACCATGTCCGTCAATTCCTCCTGATAACACATCTGCCAATGCGAGGGCTAAATACGATAAGTGGATGCGTTCTAACAAGATGGCGAGGTGTTATATTATGGCTTTCATAAATAACGTCTTGCAACATCAACACGAGAGCATCAAGATATCTGCTGATATCATGTTTAGCCTACATGAGATGTTCTGTACCAATGTGATGAATGTCTCTATGGCAGAGGGATCGCCTATCCGGGACCATGTCCTGAAGATGATAGGCTATCTGAGTAAAATCGAGACTCTAGGTGGTCAAATTGACAAAGAGTCTCAGGTTGATATCGTTCTTCAGAGCTTGTCGTTGATCTGAGTCGTTCCGAGTCAACTATATCATGACAAAAAGTAATTACATGTTGACAGAATTACTAGCTAAGCTGCAAATGGTGGAACCTGTGATTAAAGCCCAACCTAAGACTGCGTTAGTAACCTCAGTTGCTCCAGCTTCTTCTAGCAACCCTAGAAAGGGTAAGGAAATGAAGAAGGGAGCACTGAAGAGTGCTAAGAAGAGGACAGCGATGGGTGGAATATCGAAGAAAAAGGAAGGAACTGGAAAATATTTCAAGTGCGGTGAGAAATGTCATTAGAAATTAGACTATCAGCTTCGTAATAAATCGGTGAGCGGTCAAGGTATGTCTACAACTTTAGTGGTTATATCATGTTTTATGGCTAGTTCTACCCATTCTTGGTAGTAGATACGGGAGCCACTGACCATGTTTGTTGTGACTCGCACGCACTTCTGCGATCCAGACCACTTAGAGACGGAGAGATTTCATCTCGTTGGGCGACTCTACGAGAGTGACGGCGGTTGCAGTAGGAGACGTAGAGTTTTAGATTGCCTCTACCGTTTTAGTTTTACATATTTTTTATTAGTACCAAGTTTTAGAAAGAACCTCGTTTCGGTTTCTAAACTCGTTTTGGATGGATATTTTGTTTCTTTTTATGATTCCGTTATTATCAAGAAGAGAGACTTGTTTATCTGTTCTGGTACTTTGATTAACAACTTGTATACTATATCTGCAAAGCCTAAACAACGTTTAACTTCAACTTTTAACTTATCGACTGACTCTAAGAAGAGGAAAACTTCTTTTCTTTCGTCGAATGATACATATCTATGATACTTAAAGTTTGGACATATTAACCTTAGGAGGATTCAAAAGTTTGTGGAACATGGGTTTTTGGATAAACTCCAAGTTGAGCCATACCCGACTTGTGAATCCTGCTTGGAAGGTAAAATGACGAAGAGACCTTTCAAGGTCAAAAGAAATAGAGCCCAAGATGTGTTGGATATCACTCACTTTCATTGATGATTACTCGAAATATGGATATGTTTATTTGATGCACCACAAGTCTGAATACTTTTAGAAATTTAAGGAATTCAGGGCACTTGTGGAGAATCTTCATGAAAAGACTATCAAGTGTCTGCGTTCTGATCGCGGAGGTGAATACCTTAGTGCAAAGTTTTTGAGCCATCTGTCCGATGCAAGGATTCAATCTCAGTTAACTACACCGGTTACACCCCAATAAAATGGTGTAGCAGAAAGACGGAATAAAACACTTATGGAGATGGTGAGATCTATGATGAGTTATGCAGAGTTGCCGATTTCGTTTTGGGGATATGCCCTAGAGACAAAAGTTTAAGCATTGAACTTGGTACCTTCCAAGTTGGTCCCTAACACACCGATTGATTTGTGGACCGGACGCCAGCCGAGTCTATATAAGACATCTCAATGTGTGGGGTTTTCTAGCACACGTGCTAGAAAAAGACGCCGACAAACTGGCACCTCGTACTGACTTGTGTCTGCTCGTGGGTTATCCTAGAGAAACGACAGGGTGGGAGTTTTGTAGTCTTAGAGATCAAAAGGTCGTGATTAGCACTCACGCTCGATTTCTAGAAGAAGACTATGTGAACAATCACAAGTCCAGAAGCAAGATAGTTCTCGAGGAAATGAGAACTACAACTAATCCAAATTTGCAAGAAGAACAACTTGCATCAGCACCAACCCAATCACTTGTACCACCTGCAGTGGAGCCTCGTCGTAGTGGGAGGGTTGTTCGTCAACCCGACCAATTCATTGGAGTGGGAGAGGCATCTGACTCAGTCCCAGGTCTAGATGAATCGGACCCTTGGAACTACAAAGAGGCAGTACACGACAAGGACTATCACCTCTGGCTAGAGGCGATGGAGTCCGAATTTCAATACATGGTAGACAAGGAAATATACGAGCTAATTGATCTGCCCGATTGTTGCGATGCCATAGGGAGTAAATGGGTCTTCAAGCGGAAACGAGGACCAGACGACAACGTCATAATCTTCAAGGCTAGAGTAGTAGAAAATGGCTATACTAAAAAAGAAGGTATCAATTACGATGAGACCTTCTCACCAGTAGCCATGCTCAAGTCTATTCGTATACTCTTCTCAGTTGCCGAACATATGGATTGGGAAGTATGGCAGATGGATGTCAATGCAGCTTTTCTAAACCGAAGTCTTGAGAAAAATATCCACATACAACAACCCGAGGGCTATGCAGTTCAAGGAAAGAACACATGGTGAGAGGTCCATTTATAGACCTAAGCAAGCCTCACGGTCATGGAACCTTTGTTTTTGATCAAGTTATCAAGTTCTATAAATTTGATCAGTGCCCTGACGAAACTTGTGTGTACAAGAAGTGTGAGGGTAAAGTAGTTGTTTTCTTAGTGCTATACGTAGATGACATTCTTTGGATCGGAAGTGTCAAGAAAGTGTTATCGGACGTTAGAGCATACCTATCCAGCCAATTCGATATGATAGATATGGGAGACGCATGACACATTCTAGGGGTCAAGGTCATTCGTGACCGATCTAAGAGAATATTGTGCTTATCTCAAGAGTCCTATATCGAGACTATACTTAGACGTTTTAGCATGCATGATTCCAGGAATGATTTCTTACCCTTCAGACATGGAATCGTTCTTTCTTAGGACATGTTTCCTAAGACACCTAATGAGAAAGAGGAGATGACACAGATACCTTATGCTTCTGCAGTAGGTAGTCTCATGTATGCTATGATGTGTACTAGGCCGGATATCTACTTTGCCGTAGACATGGTAGCATGATATCAGTCTAACCCTGGAAAGGGACATTGGACAGCGGTAAAGAACATACTCAAGTACCTTAAACGGACTAAGGAGTACTGTTTGGTTTATCAAGCTGATTCATTATGCCCTTTGTGTTATACCGACTCCGACTTTCAGGCGGATCGAGACTTAAGAAAATCTACCTCCGGGTATGTGTTTACTTTGGGAGGCCGAACCGTGACATGGAGGAGTGTGAAGTAGAAATGCATCGCGGACTCCACCATGGAAGTTGAGTATATGGCCGCATTTGATGCTGCAAAGGAAGCAGTTTGGCTCAAGAGTTTCTTAATTGACCTAGTTGTTATTCCGAGTATGCCGGTAAGTATCACAATTTATTGTGATAACTCTGGTGCAGTAAAAAACTCGAGGGTACCACGAGCCCCCAAGACGAGTACATACATTGAGAGAAAATATCACATCATTCGTGATATTGTAAAGGAAAGGCGACATAGTGGTGACGAAGATAGTGTCGAAGGACAACCTGGCATACTCCTTTACAAAAAGCCTGAACGGGAAGACGTTTGAGAGGCTTGTAGATGGATTAGGAGTACAACGTGTTATATACTAGCTTTATGTATAAGTGAGAGAGTTATATGTCATGCGACACGGATTTGTTACTCTAAAGCATGCTTGAGTATAAGTGGGAGATTGTTAGGGTCTGTATTCCTCAAAGCATGCTTTATGCTTACACGATGTATCAAACTTGTTTTCAGTTTCAGTTTAATGAGAATAAATGTTTCTGTCATTGGTTTGTTATTTATTATTATTATATATTAAATTGCAAACAAGTACATTTATTACAATTGTAATTTGTGTGGTGGATCGATGAACATAGAAGGTAACATAGTCGGCTCCTTTGTAATATAAAGTCACAGTCTAAACATACTTGGACAGTCTAGTTGGTAAAGATTGCGGTATCATTTGATGCGAGAGCTGACCTTAGCCCGCAGTATGATATCGTTGATACACATGTTTTGCGTATAGATATTGAGAGGTTTTACAATGTGATAAGTTCTACCTGTTGATACTTAGAACGAGGTCTCGGAAATTAGTTCATTTCTTAATCTGTGACGATGACATTAGTATAAGAGGTTGATTATACGCTGCTTTGATTCATCTACGCTTGCGGATTTTTTCGTAACCCTGAACATTGATGTCTTGGGCGGTAGTGATTGGCTTAGCTAGAAGTGCTCGATTGTCAGTAATGCAGAATCGTGTCTCGATTAACACGAGTTGATTATCAGCGTGAGGCGTTCAGAAAAATTTATTGCATAAGAAACCCGGCCGGTTGGAATTTATTCTGTATGTAATAATTAAGGTTTGAACCGGATCACTCACAAATAAATATATTAATTAATTGTGAGTTGTCAACAAACTCAATTAACTAATGGATTTAGTAAATATTAAACGCGATAAATAATTAATGACAAGAGGGTTACATCCGTATTTCGAATCGATCGAGATGAGTTCAATATTTATCCTATAGTGGAGTCGATAAATATTTATAATGGAATTACACTTTATTGCATTTCCATAGAGTAATTAATTTGAGGTTAAATTAATTTAAATTAATTAATTTAAGTCTAAGTTGGACCAAACAATTAATTAAATTTAATTGGGCTCAAAGGTGACTTGAAAATTAATTTAATTAAATTATGGATTTGTCCAAGTCACAATTAATTTTTAATTATTCAAATTTGAATTTGAATAATATATGGAAACTGCAGGAGATTAAAGTGGGATATTTTAGTTCTATTATTTGGGATTTTATCTATTCACCTTAGAAGCGTTAACATAGCCAAAAATATCTATAAATGGAGAGCATGAGAGGGCCGAAAATTCCCTTTCCCAATTCCTAATATTTTTTGCCAAATAGAGAGATAAAGTCTCTCTATTATATTCGAAAACTTTGAAGTGTTCAAAGCTTCAATTTTCGTTCTTGTTTCTCTTTAATTACTAGATAGATTCACCCACATGATATTCTGTTATATAGATTGAGAATAGGTTAGAAGTTTCCAAGGTTGGATCGTGGGAGATCAAGAGAAGAATTCCCGTGTGGATTGTTGTTCCTGTTAACGATTCAAATCGCTTCTCCACAAGCGGAGGAGTGGAGAAGGTATAACTTTATTTATTCTGCATTTATATTCTCCTATGTCGTATTATTTGTTTAAAAATTAATTATTCATATGATTAATTAAACATGTGGGTCCTGCGAATTTATGAGTCCCTCATACGGGTTCTATCAGATCTATATTGGAGTACTCTTAGATCTGGAACACGATTAGGTCCCACTATCTTGTCCATGATCTGGTCCACGATCTGCTATTGATATGTAATATCTAGCTCCATTTTAACTTGTGATATCAAGCTGAGGTCAATGAGCTTAACGAGCTGGTGCTTAGATTCAACGATTTGGCAAAGTTTTTCAATGACCCGGTCTCAACGAGCTAATAAGACTTTGACCGTTGGATGTATATGGACATATGTTTGTCGAGATTAAGGGTGGTTAAACACCTTAATGATTGTAACTCTTGTAACGGCCATATGACATAAATGAGTATTATTGTCATAAATTCCTACATTCGCCCATGTGTGGGAATGGACCTATAAATAGGTCTCTCTAGCTTGCATTCCAGACACACGAACAAATTCTTGCATATAGTCATATTGCTTCACAATAACTCCGTTCTGCATCTCTAGAAACTCTGTTTTTAAACTTGTCAAGTTTGTCGGAGCTCGGTCTGTCTACAGTGCTGCTACTTTCCGAAATGCAAAGTCGTTTCATATATGGGGACGTTGCACCAATCTAAGAGCACTAACGAGGTGTAATTCGTCATGCAGATAGAGGGCTATCCTAGACTCAGCTTCTTATTTTGTCTCTAGTTTTTCTATTATAGTTTGTAATAGTTCGGTCAAACTCGTCTGTAATATTTTCCCGATTGTAATCTCTAACAATCGCAAGATGAATTACGTTCTGTTTGGGAGGAGAATCTGGCGGAATTCTAAACCTGTCTTTACAACTACTTTAACTTAATACCTTTGCTGGAAATGGCGTCTTTTGCCTCGACTGTGTCCAACACCGCAATTGTTCTTTCATCTGCCACTGTTGCCGCTATTGCCTCTGCCATTGCTCCTGCTGCATCTACCTCCACTTCTATTGCTGCAGCTGGCTTAACCACTACTGCTATAGCTTATTCCATTGCTGTTGTTGCCTCCACCAACACGATCTTTACCGGGCCTGGGGCCGGTATGATGGAACCCGTATGAGGGGCTCACGAAACCGCAGGATCCATATGTTTAATTACATACCTGAATAATTAATTCTTATGCACATAGGAGAATATAAATGCGGAAAAATAAATTTTATACCTTCTTCTAAGAAAATCCTTTGCTTGTGGAGAAACGACTTGAATCGTTAGCTATCGAACTGTAATCCACACCGTTCGAATCTCCTTCTAGATCTCCACAAATCCAACCCTAGGAACTTCTATCCTATTCACGGTCTACTTACTAGAATATCGTGTAGGCGAATCTATCGAGTAATTTAGGAGAAAAGAAGAACGGAAATTGAAGCGTAGAATACTTCTTAATTTTTGAAAATTATGGAGATTTAAATCACCAAGTGGCCGAAAATTATGAGGGAGGAAGTGATGATTTTCGGCCCTCTCTTTCTCTTCTCCTTTCATAGACATTGTGAGCCAGAATAGGACTTCCAAGGAAAATGAATTAGATCCCAAGTAATAGAACCATATCCCCACATTTATCTCTTGTGGTAACAAATATAATTCAAATTCAAATTTGTATTATATTAAAAATTAATATGGGATTGGACAAATCCATAATTTAATTAAATTAATTTCCTAGTCTCCTTTGGACCCAATTGAATTTAATTAATTGTTTGACCCACCTTTAGACTTAAATTAATAAATTTAAATTAATTTTCCTCCAATTAATTACTCCATGTAAACGCGATAAAATGCAATTCTATTATAAATATTTGTCAACTCCACAATAGGATAAATATTGAACTTATCTTGATTCATTTGAATTACGGACGTAACCCTTTTGTCATTATTTATTTCCCGCGTTTAAGATTTTCTAAATCCATTAATTAATTTAGTTTGTTGACAACTCATAATTAATTAATATTTTTATTCGCGAGTGATCCGGTTCAAACCTTTATTATTTCATATGGAATAAATTCCCACCTGGCCGGGTTTCTTACGTAATACAGCTTTCTGAATGCCTCACACGGATTTAATAAACTCGTGTCACCGAAACGCGATTCTGTACGACTGACAGTCGAGCACTTCTGGCTAAGACAATCACTACCACCCAAGACATCACTATAAAGGGTTACGAAAAACCCGCAAGCGTAGATGAATCAAAGCAGTGTATAATCAACCGCTTATACTAATGTCATCGTCACAGATTAAGAAATGAACTAATTTCTGAGACCTCGTTATAAGTATCAACACGTTATAACTTATCTCACTGTGAAACCTCACAATATGTATACACAAAACATGTGTATCCGCTTATACAAACATACATCATTCTGCGGGCTAAGGTCAGCTCTCACATAAAATGATACCGCAGCCTTTACCGACTAGACTGTGACTTTATAATTCTGCCGACTGTGTTATATTCTATGATCATCGATCCACCACACAGTCTACAATTGTAATAAATGGACTTGTTTGCAATTCAATAAATAACAATAATAAATAACAAACCAATGATAGAAATATTTATTCTCATTAAAGTGTAATTGAAAACAAGTTTGATACATCGTCTAAGCATAAAGCATGCTTTGATGTATATAAACCCTAACAATCTCCCATTTATACTCAAACATGCTTTAGAGTGTATAATGTTGCATAACAATAACTCTCCCACTTATACCTAAAGTAGCTCTATAACACGTCATACTCCTAATCTCTCTACATGCCTCTCAAACGTCTTCCCATTTAGGATTTTTGTGAAGGGATTTGCAAGGTTGTCTTCCGACAGTATATTCGTCACCACTATGTCGCCCCTCCTTAAAATATCACGAATGATGTGATATTTTCTCTCAATGTGTTTACTTGCCCTGTGGGCCCGTGGTTCCCTCGATTTTTCCACTGCACCAGAGTTATCATAATAGATCGTGATACTCACCGACATACTCGGAATCATATCCAGGTCCATCAAGAAATTAAATCAGTTATCCAAAAATAGGATATAACTAACTAATTCTTAAAACTAAGAAATTTAAATTAAATCCTTCATCTTCTTCTCTTATAGATGTTCTTCAATTCAAATTTCAAAATTAAACCGGGATTAAATCCTAAAAAATTTGAAATTAAAATTCTATAGTCAAGACAAGCTAACCCCGGGCCCATCTCGCTCACAGCTGAGGCTGTCGAGACATGGCCGAGGCAGCCGAGGCATTCGTGCCACTACTGATGCGTGGCTGAGAGGTGCCGAGGCCTGCCAAGGCTTGCACCTGCGCTGGGTGTGCCAGCAAGCGCCGGCGCCCGCCTTGGTGTGGGCTGCCCCCTCGTCCTGTCCTCCTACCTCACCCGCTTAGGCGCATACCCCTGCCAGCCGCCCGTTCAGTGACGACTGAAGCTGCGCCAGCAGCCGCTGGCGCTGTGCCGCTTCTCCTCTGCGCGTGCGCGCCCCACTCCAGTACCTGCCTGGGGCTGTGCCGCGGCCGGGGACACGCGCTGATGGCCTCCCGCATGCTCCGCGTGCGCCCCTCACCGTGAGCCAGCCGGGGGGCCCCACGGCGATGTCGTGGCCCGTTTTCGGCCTTCATTTCTCCATCTCGTTCTTTGTCTCCCTCTCAATTACATAATTAAATGCAATACATGGAAAATAATATAAATCTTAATCTAACACGGTCAACCCCCATGTGATTATATATTTTAAACCACAAACCGGGCATCGAAAAATGAAATAAACAAATAAAAGCGGAATTAAATCATATAAGCCACGTAATATCATGATATAATGCTAAAGTTAAATGTAGCATCCCCAATATCAAATTACGATCACAAGCAAATAAATAAGAATTAAATCCAATTCATATAATAAATTAAAATCCTATGACCAACTCAGATACCAACTGATGGAACCCGTACGAGTTGCTCACGAAACCGCAGGATCCACAGATTTAATTAATTACTTGAATAAATAATTCTTATGGACATAGGAGAATATAAATGTGGAAATAATAAACTTTATACCTTCTCCTTAGCAAATCCTCCGCTTGTGGAGAAACGAATTGAATTGTTAGCTACCGAACAACAATCCACACCGTTCGAATCTCCTTCTAGATCTCTACGAATCCAACTCTAGGAACTTCTATCCTATTCCTGGTCTACTTACTAGAATATCGTGTGGACGAATCTATCTAGTAATTTAGGAGAAAAGAAGAACGAAAATTGAAGCATAGAATACTTCTTAATTTTCAAAACTATGGAGATTTAAATCTCCAAGTGGCCGAAAATTATGAGGGAGGAAGTGATGATTTTAGGCCCTCTCTTTCTTCTTCTTTTATAGATATTTTGGGCTAGGATAGGGCTTTTAAGAAGAATGAATTAGATCCCAAATAATAGAACCACATCCCCACCTTTATCTCTTGCGGTTACAACTATAATTCAAATTCAAATTTGAATTATATTAAAAATTAATATGGGCTTGGACAAATCCACAATTTAATTAAATTATAATTGACCCTAAAACGGTTGATTGTATCTTTATTGGATATGCTCTTAACAGTAGTGCATATCGGTTTGCTATCCATAAATTGGAAGTTCCCAACATGATAATGGAAACTATAATCGAATCAATGAATGTTGTATTCTTTGAGAATATTTATCCTTGTATAAATAAGGATAGAAGTGACGATGGTGGAGCCACGAGTTTTAATCTAGTGGATGAAGGTCCAAAATCGCGTAAGCGACACAGGCCTAATCCAGAGGATATAGAACCGAGACTTGATAGTCGATTAAGGACATTTAAAGCAATCTTCTCTAGATCGGATGGAGACCTATGGAGAGAGGCTGTACAAAGTGAGATTGATTCAATAAGAGAAAACCACACTTGGGTGCTAGTTGCTCTGCCAGAAGGTTGCAAGCCCTTAGGATGCAAGTGGATCATTAAAAGAAAGTTTAAAGTCGATGGGTCAATCCAAAAATATAAGGCCAGGTTATTGGCCAAAGGCTTTAAACAAAAAGAAAGGTATGATTTTTTCGATACTTACTCACATGTGACTATAATTACGTCCATGATGGTGCTTTTCGCGATGGTTGTCTTGCACACTCTTGAGATTCATCGAATGGATTTTAAAATAACATTTGGGAATGGTGATCTTGAAGATGCAATCTATATGGAGCAACTGGAAGGGTTTGTTGTACCTGGCCAAGAGAGGAATGTATGCAAATTAGTTACGTCTCTATATGGATTAAAACAAGCGTCGTTACAATGACACTTGAAGTTTGATGACGTGATGTCAAATGGATTCAAGATCAAAGAGTGTGACAAATATGTCTGTATTAAGAACACTAAGAATGAATTTATTATAGTGTGTCTTTATGTAGATGATATATTAATTATGGGTAAGAATATCCAAGTAATTAACGAGACCAAAGTCATGTTAAAAAGGTACTTTGACATGAAGGATATAGGGTAGTTAATGTGATACTTGGAATGAAAATTCTAAGAAGATCAGACGGGATCAACGTGTCACAATCTCATTATGTTGAGAAAGTGCTCAAATAGTTTAACGCTTATGAAAGCGTACATGTTAAAACCCCGTTAGAACTCAATATTCATTTGAGTAGAACCAAGGTGAGTTGGTTGCACAAGAAGACTATGCGAGGGTGATCAGGTGCTTGATGTATCTAACTAATTGCACTCGATCGAACATAACATGTGTCATGAACAGATTGAGTCGTTACACAAACAATCCAAGGAAGGAAAATTGGAAAGCCCTTGTGGGAGTGTTGAGGTATCTAAAGTATACTACACATTATAAGCTAAAAATTGGTAGATACCCCCCGGTACTTGAAGGGTACTACGATGCTAATTGGATTTCGGAAACAAAAGATTCACTATCGACAAGTGGATATATGTTCAAGATTGGGGGTGGATTTGTCTCTTGGAGATCAATGAAACAAACTTGTATAGCCTGATCCACTATGTAATTGTAATTCATAGTTGTGGACAAAGTTAGAGAAGAAATCGAGTGGCTTAGAAATATTTTTGAAAATATTCCATGTTGGGCAAAACCCGTGCCTCTACATTTGATACACTATGATAGTCAAGCGGCTATCGGGAGGGCAAAGAGTGACATGTACAACATTAAGTCTCGCCATATTCATCGATGACACAATACTGTAAGACATTTGATCACAACTAGGATTATCTTTGTTGATTATATAAAGTCAGTGGATAATCTGGCTGAACTGCTAACCAAAGGGTTAAATCAAGATAAAATGTTTAAGTTGCTAGAGGGAATGCGACTAAAATCCACTAATTGATCAACTGTCATAGTGGTAACCGATTCCCGGTGAGTGACATTTAATTTAAGATAATTAAATAGCTTATGATCGATCTACATTTTGAGTAGATGATCGTGATATATTTTCTCTAAACTGATTCCCGGTGAGTGAGAAATAATAGTATAAATTGAGTCACTTAAAGAAATGAGTTATGTGTTTGAGACTAAGTTTACTAGTGATTTGATACTAGTGACCAGATGGCCTGGTGGATCTATCTCAACGATCTGTGCCATGATCTGTCTCAAACGACATGTGACAGTGGCCTGCCCCATTGGTCTATCCCATTGGCATGTCCCATTTGCTTGGTGGATCTATCTCTACGATCTGTGCCGCGATCTGGTCTAGATGGTCTGTGATATAAACCTGAGGTCGATTTGTATTGGAATAATTTTGGATCTGGAACTCTATCAGGTCCCCGATCTGGTATCAATCTGTGACATCCAGCTCCATATTAACTTTTGATATCAAGTTGAGGTTAATGAGCTTAATGAGTTGGTACATAGATCAAACGATCTGGCAAAGTTGTTCAGCGAGCTGGTCTCAGCGAGTTGATAAAACTTTGACTGTTGGATTTATATGAACATGTCTGTCCAGATTAATGGGTTTCAAGCGCCTTAATGATTGTAACTCTTATAACGGCTATATGACTTAAATGGGCATTATTGCCATCAATTTCTACAGGCGCCCATGTGTGGGAATGGACATATAAATAGGTCTCTCTAGCATGCATTCCAGACACACGAACAAACTCCTGTAACGACCATATGATTTAAATAGATATGTTTGGTATCTTTTCATCATGTTTTTGTTGTCCTTTCGAGTCTCGTTTCATTGCATTTTAGTTCATTTTATCTTTGTTTCGTTCATTTTTACGCTGGGTTTCAAATATTGTGTGTAGGTTGTTTGGTGCGAAAAATGGCGCGAAATGGAGTTATGTAAACGAAGTTTTGTGCGAGGAAGTGTTATGGACGAGCCGAGGGTGTGAAAAAGGTCCGGGACGCGGCACGAGCTACAGCACGAGCGTCGTGCAAGCAGCGCCTGCGGGGGTGGCCAGCGCGCATGGGGCAGTGGCTGGGGGCCAGTGCCAGCTGGGGCTGTGGCACGCGAAGGACGGAGCGCTGGGTCCAGCGCCCAACGGAGCCCAGCTCCCGCTAGACCTGCTGTTCGACCGAGGCAGAATGTCGACCTTAGCGCCCGCTGGACTCTACGCGAATTTGTTATTTAAACCCTCATTTTAGACGTATTTTATGATCCCCTTTTGAGTCGATTTACTTGTACTTTCTCCTCGGGACGACGTATTGAGGGGTGTGTTGGGAACTCTGCGAATTTATTTATGTTTTGATGATATTTCTCGAAACTACACTTAGTCATTATTTTCTAAGAAAACTAAGTGGTCATTGTCATCTATTAAGGAATGTCTCAAGTATAAAAGAAGCAGATCGTTTTTAATTTATTTACGATATGTATTATTCTAGTAAAAGACTACCTGGATACAATGATTACTAAGATAACAAGTATTTTCTACATTGTATAGACATCTAGTTTCAAATGCATCGAGCAGATCGTTTTTGTATTAATAACGATCTGCTTCACGCACTTGCAGCTCGCTGTCCTCGTTACTTTTTTTTAATTTCTAGAATATATACTTTCACATATCACAAATGTAAAAGTAGTTTGAAGTTTCAAACTTACTTATAACGATCTGAATTTCAAGACTAGAAATAACACTGTGAAAGGAACAGAATACTTCCATACTTGTAATTCATTACAAGAGGATGAGCAGCTCGTTCTACAGACAACAGCCCGCTGCTCATACAACAACAGATCGTTTTATCAAAAACGATCTGCTAATCATTTCTCTTCTACCTTTGAATATGAAGTGATTCAACATTAAGTCATTAGGAATCTAAGAAACATGAAGGAACAACTCGATAGACAGCGAACTGCTACTACATGAAGATCAAGCTGCTCCTCACTATAACTATGGTGGACTACCGACATACCTAAATTTGTCACAAGTCAACCACTTGGTGTATTGTCACATCAACAACATACTTTAAGGAATGAAGTACGAGAATATCAATTTCCAGTACGGTGAATCATTTCCAGTATGGCAATACACTGGGAAATCGCGTGAAAGGTAGAACAAGACTCTCTTCTGGTAGCGCGTGTATCAACTACACTGCCATGCATTTAATGCAAGCCACTAATGCAAAATAGAAGGACGTCTTCGTCTCCAACGGATAGTTCCTACAAAGGTCCTATAAATACCACTTTCACCTCCAGAAAGAAGTACGAGAATTCAAGCTATCATACAGCCATTACTCTGCTAAAATCTTCAAGCTCTCAACGTTCAAAACACTTCCATCCATCAAGAATTCTCTGTAGTGTTTACAGTTGTTGAAGGTTTACTTTATGGAAAATTGTTTTTACAAAACCTAAAGTTAGGATCTAGATTTGATCCAGTTGTAATCCTAGATTGTAGTTTTCAATCTTAGGAAGAAGATTTGTAATCACAAGAAATTATCTAGGTTTGATAATTCTTGTGGCTCGTACTCAACGAGTAAAAAGAAAGGAGAAAGCTAGTGGATTTTCGATCTAGATTTGATCGAGCCGTGGACGTAGGGAAAGTTTATCCCGAACCACGTTAACTGCTTGTGTTCTTTATTTCTTATTTACTTCATCATCATCTTCTTCATACTCTTGCATTCAAAACTAGTTTGATAATATCTTCAAGTAAGAAAGCGTTTTTCACATTAAAAAGAGCATTACCACCATATTCCGCATACAACTTCAATCAAGTTTAAATTTGTATTAGTTATTCTTGATTATTGTTTTCACGCATAAGGTGTTATTTGAGTAAGATTAAATCTTCCTAACAAGAAGATTTATTTTACTACTCTAAGTTATCTTATCTATTAAGTGTGCTTAACAAGTTATTTGAATTGGTGTATTCCCCCCCCCCCCCCATACACCAATCTAGCTCTTTCGGGACCAACATGGTGTATTGACGCTCAATCCAAGATTCTTTCTTAGTAAGTTTATTTAATTCTTATCTTTGACTGTTTGAATTGATTGATTTGTCATTTGCTACTTAGGGTTTAGAAATTCTTGATTAATTATTGATTGTTCTGGATTCATGCTTCATGATTTAACTTGTCCTTATTTAATTGAGACGATTGGCCACCGTTTTTGATTAATTGTTTGTTGGTTGAGATCGATAGATGATTACAACATAGAACTTGAGTTAAATCATTAATAATTCCAAATCATAGACATATGAATTATATTTGTTATTTATTTATCATTTTCCTATCGTGTGATTCGAATACGTAAGTTAGAATTGTGGCTTAATTATTGTATACGAAAGAAACTAAAGAAATCATTGATTAATTGCGAATCATTGTTCTTAATTGAGAAATTCTTCGTAAGGTAATCTATTTCGTGAGTCGTGATTACTGTCTAATTTAGATACGTAAGTTATTAATTAAACTAACTATTAAGGAGCCCTTAATGAACGAACAATAGCATGAGTTTAGGAGCTTGATTTAATTGATTCTAGATTTTCTTAACTCTAGGCCCTTAAATTCGGAATCCCATCGTTTTATTCCTCTTATTATTTTAGGATTTATTTTATTTCACATTTTCTCTTGCTTATTATTGATAAGAGTGTTGAGGATTTCAATTTATTTTTTCTTCAAAACACTTAAGATTAAAATCGCCCTACTAAGCTTTCCATCGAGATTCGACCAGGGTTAACTTGTCACGTACAATTGACCTCGTATATTTGCGAGAGCCTAGAGTACACAATTTAGGTTTAACACACAACAACTCCGTTCTGCATCTCTAGAACTCTTTTCTTAACCTTGTCCAGTTCGCCGGAGCTCGGTCTGTCTGCGGTGGTGCTACTTTTCGAGATGTAAAGTCATTTCATATTTGGGGACGTTGCGCCAATTCAAGAGCACTACCGGGGCGTAATTCATTTTGCGGATATAGGTATATCCTCGACTCGTCTTCTACTTTTGTCTCCAATTTTTTTGTTATAGCTTGTAATAGTTCGGTCAAACTTGACTGTAATCTTTTCCCGATTGTCATCTCTAACATTATAAGTGTTTGAGGTGGGGTTTATGGTTTAATGAATAAAAATAAATAAACAACCCTCCTTTTCAAAGGCATTACTATATCATGATATAGATCACTTTTTTCCTAATAAAATATATTTGGAATTTAAATTAGTTAAATAATATGGTTGTTTCTTTTTATTAGGAAAAAATGTACTTTTTCTATCTAATTTATTTAGATATATTTTGACGAAAAAACATTCATAATTTTGGTTAAGATGCATCTAAATAATGGAACCTAAAAGATATTCGGTAAACCTTTATGTCAATTCTCGTGGTTGATCACTTTTAAAGGTTTGCATAGTATTTGAGAGAAATGTGCACTTATAAATTCTGAATCTTGAGACATTCTTCAAACAAGAGAAACCAATAAATTTTCACGTGTCTCTTGAGTCAATATAGAAGGGACTTGTATATAGAGTATCAACCAATAATCGTGTTCGCAACATGGATAAAAAATAATAATTAACCAAATTGACTTGTATGAATATTAAAAATTGACTAGAATTTGTCTGCATAGAACATAGTGTTGGTCCCGAAAGAGCTTGATTGGTGTATGG
>JAPKLX010000114.1:714355-729793 GCA_026898415.1 Leonotis leonurus | reverse complement strand
CTTTTTCAGTTTTCTTGTTTTAAGATTAAGTATAAGGTTTAAGCACACTTAATGAATAAGATAGCTTAGAGTAGTAAAATAAAACTTCTTGTCAGGAAGATTCAATCTTACACAAATAACACCTTATGCGTGGAAAAACAATAATCAAGAACAATGTAAATTAAACTTGATTAAAGTTGTGTGCGGAATTTGGTGGTTAATGCTCTTTTTAATGTGAAAAATATTTTCTTCCTTGAAGAGATTATCAAACCAGTTTTGAATGCAGGAGTATGAAGAAGATGATTAAGAAGTAAATAAGAAATAAAGAACACAAGCAGTTAACGTGGATCGGGATAAACTTTTCCATACGTCCACGGCTCGATCAAATCTAGATCAAAAAATCCACTAACTTTCTCCTTTCTTTTTACTCATTGAGTATGAGCCACAAGAATTATCAAACCTAGATAATTTCTTGTGATTACAAATCTTCTTCCTAAGATTGAACACTACAACCTTAGATTACAACTGGATCAAATCTAGATCCTAACTTTGGATTTTGTAAAAACAATTTTCCAGAAAGTAATCTTCAACAACAGTAAACACTACAGAGAATTCTTGGATGAATGTAAGTGTTTTGAACATTGAGAGCTTGAAGATTTTAGGAGAGTAATGGCTATATTATTGCTTGAATTCTTGTGCCACTTTCTGGATGTGAAGGTGGTATATATAGGACCTTGCAGGAACTATCCGTTGGAGACGAAGAAGTCCTTCCTCTACGCATTAATGGCCGCATTAAATGCATGGCAGTGTTGTTGAAACACGCGCTGCCAAATGAGAGTCTTGTTGCACCTTTCACGCGATTTTCCAGTGTATTGCCATACTGAGAATGATTCACCGTACTGGAAATTGATATTCTCGTACTTCATTCCTTAAAATATGTTGTTGATGTGACAATACACCAAGAGGTTGACTTGTGATAAATTTAGGTATGTCGGCAGTCCACCATAGTTACAGTGATGAGCAGCTCGTTCTTGACGGAGTAACAGGTCGCTGTCCATCGAGCTGTTCCTTCATGTTTCTTTGGTTACTCATGAACTCATGTTGAACACTTCAGTTTCGAAGGTAGAGGTGAAATGATGAGCAGATCGTTTTTGATAAAAATGATCTATTGTTGTATCACAGCGGGCTGGTCTTTTGATCGAGCTACTCATCTTCTTGTAATGTATTACAAGTATTTAACTATTCTGTTCCTTTCATATAGCTATTTCTAGTCTAGAAATACAGATCGTTATAGGTAAGTTTGAAACTTCAAACTACTTTTACATCTGCTGTCTTGTTGGGCTTTTTCATCCTTTTGGCAGCAGCTGCTGGTTTAGGATTACCAGCTACTCTCCTTTTAACAGGTCGATCAGCAGCGACTTCCTCTCGTGCTTGTGCTGCAGCGACCTCACCAACGGTTTCGGGTTTCTTGGTCGAAATTACCCATTCTGGATTCGATTGTCCAACCCTGATCAGCGCTTGCTTGATTTTATCGTCGATGACTTTTAGGAAAATCTGAGAAGCAATCCCCAAGGACATCTCCATCTGGTGCATTGTCCTAGGCAAGATCCAGTCCTTGCTAAAATCCACAGACTTATACCATTTTTCCTTTTGAAAGAATCTAGCAATGATGGTGTTGAGTTTGGTAGATAGGCGAAGAGGTCGCTTGATATTCATTCGGGTGCGGTTTCCATCCTTGTCTTGGTGAATATTGATCTGCTGTTCTTCATCCACTATGAGTTTGAGCAGCGACCTGGCCCAATTCACCTTAAGATTCAATAATACTGCCGTCATGACTTTGAGCTTTCCCGATTCGGTAACTGGGAAGCATTAACCCCCTGTTGAATGCATTTCCAGTCCACGGGAAGGGGTGTGCAAGCATTATATCAAGAGCTTGTTGGATTTGGTCATCCGTGACTTCTTTAACCACAATATCTCCTCATCAGCCAAGTAATAGGTCTGAAGTATCATCTCAATCACGGTGGTGCGAATGTTATCATGTTTTGTCTTTCCAACTAGTATTTTCACAGTGTATTCTTCTCTATCATCCACCATCCATGAGCAGTAGAATAACGCAATTTGTCGTGGAAGGAAATAATCTGGTTCCATGGTGATAATCTTGTGGAACCCTAAATAGAACAAATTTTGGTTAAGTGTTTGTAGACGCTTGCTGTTCAAACACGTGTGGAATTACTAGTGAGACACCATGTAAAGACATTACAAGCATACGAATAGTAATGAACACATAATTGAACGTATTTAATCCAGTGAGTACAAAAGATATGATTTTAAACAATTATAATACAGTAATCATAACTCACGAGGAAAGCAAATTTTTAGGAAATGACACACACAAAGTATACAAATATGAAGTGTTCACATAATCATGCTGTCATAGACATTAGAGATATGTGCAATACATGCATTATGAGCAACATGTGCAAAGACATTAAATCCTAGTTCATGCTTTTGTGAGTTTTAACCTTTGCACGCCTCAATTTTACTGAATAACACATCTAAGGTACGAAACCCGTGATGTGTAAGTGCAGCGCGAGGCTCTGGAGACAATTTTGCCTCTATTATGTGCAGCATCTCCATCAAGAGAATCGAAGGTGCTTGAGAAGATGAAGAGCTGGCTTCTGATGTAGTCATTTTGATAGTGTTACGAGTGATTTGTAAAAGTGAGAGTTTTGCAAGAAAGCTTGAGTACAACAATGGCGGGTTTAAGTTTTTGTGAGAGGGAATTTTTGAAAGTGTGAGAAGAACAGTCAAACTACCACATATATATAGGCAAATAATGAGCGATCCAGATTAAATCGTATAAAACTAATAACAAGTAACGGTTGAGATTACTCCCTGATTTAATCATTTGCCGCCCAAAATCGATTGAAGTGCATACGCCATCAAATTGCGGCTTCAAAGAAGTCACATCATTGCCTCAAAACAGGAACCGAGGACTGCAACATTAAATGGTCTTCACTTTATCCTTCACTTTTTCTGACATCTAGGCTTTCGGTATTTCCTAACATTAAAAGTTTTTATTATTAATCATCAGATATCAATACTAAAGGAGTTAGAGAAATAAATGAATTTTATAATTCTGGTTCTAATTCCCCCTTGATTAATGCCCTAGCAGATCGTTTTGTGGTTCGATCGATCTGCTATTTTTAATTTTGACAACTAGCTACTGATTTTCCACTTTGTGCAGCTCGCTGCTGTTTTTGATATCTAAGCAAATCATTTTCTTCTTTGATCGATCTTCTCTTCTTGACTTTGACAGTCAGCTATTGTTGTTGATAGATGAGCAGATCATTTTCTTCATTGATCGATCTACTATTTGTATTCCATTAATCAGCTAGCTGCTCATTTTTCAAATTAAGCAGCTTGCTCATATTTCTGAATTTTTACTTGTAAATTATTTAGTAACACATATATATAAGGAAATAAGCAGCTAAAGTTAAAGATGTGTGATAACAGATGGCTTTTACCACCAGCTAGATGTTATCGACACTTGTACCAATTTCAATAAAATTTATCAATCCCAGTTTTCCACAAAGCATTTTGAATCTATCTTCGGGTAATGCTTTTGTGAGAATATTAGCTCGCTGCACATCCGTATGAATCTTCTCGATCTTGATGTTCTTCTTTTCAACATGATCACGAATGAAGTGATGACGAATATCCACATGTTTGCAGCGAGTGTGAAGGACAAGATTTTCTGTGATGGCAATCACGCTGGAGCTATCACAAAATATTAGCACACCATCCATGTAGACTTCATAATCCTTTAGTTGTTGTTTGATCCATAAAATTTGTGTTGTACAACTCCCTGCTGCCATGTATTATGCTTCTGTTGTTGAGGTTGCAATCGAAGTTTGCTTTTTAGAAAACCATGAAATGAGCTTGCTTCCAAGAAATTGACAAGTCCCAGATGTGGATTTTCTATCAAGCTTGCAATCTGCATAGTCAGAATCAGAGTAACCTGTTAATTCAAAGTTATCATCACATGGATACCATAAACCTATCTCCATAGTTCCTTTGAGGTAACGCAAGATTCTCTTGGCTGCTTCCAAGTGAGATTCCCTTGGGTTAGCTTGATACCTAGCACAAACACCAACAACAAATGTAATATCAAGTCGACTTGCAGTTAGATATAAAAGTGATCCGATAATACCACAATATTGTTTTATATCAGTTGTCTTCCCAAGTATATCAGGACCAATTTTTCCATTTGTTTGCATAGAGATTTTTACTGGTTTGCAGTCTTTAACTCCAAATTTCGTGATGAGATCGTTGATGTATTTAGATTGATTGATTAGGATCCCATCAACAGATTGTTTGACTTGTAAGCCTAGGAAGAAATTCATTTCTCCCATCATTGACATCTTGTATTTGTCCTGCCTTAGCTTGCTAAATTTATTACAAAGGAATTCAGATTTGGATCCAAAAATAATATCATCAACATAAATTTGAACTAAAAGGATATAGTCTTGGACTTTGATGGTGAACAACGTCTTATCTACTGATCCTCATTTGAATCCCGATTGAAATAAGAAAGCGGACAACGTCTAATACTAAGCTCGAGGAGCTCGTTTTAGTCCATACACTGCTTTAGCTAATCTATACACCTTGTTTTCATTTTCGACTTCATACCCAGGTGGTTGTTCCAAGTAGACTTCTTCTTCTAGAATTTCATTCAGAAATGCACTCTTTACATCCATTTGGAACACTTTGAAACGTTGGAAAGCTGCATAAGCAAGAAACAATCTGATAGCTTCTAGTCGTGCCACAAGTGCAAAAGTTTCATCAAAGTCAATCCCTTCTTGTTGACAATATCCTTTGGCAACTAGCCTTGCTTTGTTTCTTACCACTTCACCCGTTTCATTCCTCATGTTCTTGAATATCCATTTGACTCCAATAAAACCTTGATGTCTAGGTCGATTTACTAGATACCATATTTCATTTCTCTTGAATTCATTTAATTCTTCTTGCATGGAATTGATCCAGTCTGCACTTTGTAAGGCTTCTTCGATATCTTTTGGTTCAGTGTGAGATAGATAGCAACTTAGCAATGCACTTTCTCCATGCATGCGTCTAGTTTTGACTCTATCTGTTGGGTTCCTAACAATGAGATTAGTTGGATGGTTATCTACCCATTTTCTTCGCCTTTTCATTTCTTCCTCAGATACTTCGATTTCTATCTCATCAGGTGGATTCTCAAATTCGGGATGATCTGTGATAGTGACATCAAAGAGATTGTCAGTGTTTAAATTAATACTTGATACTTCATTTACCAAATTTTGAACAGATGACTGTTGATTTGTAGGTGTAGCAGATTGAGGAATGTTTTGTTCATCAACAGATTGTTGTGAGCCTTCTTCATGTGAGGTTCCCCCTTCATCTGTTCCCCCTAGATGTGATATTGGTATATCTGTTCCCCCTTGCTGTGGCTCCTCTACAGCAGGTTGAATATTAGTTTCTTCTTCATCTTCATCTTTTCGTGGACTCCATAGAAGGATGTCGTCAATGAGTCTATCTGTGGAGTTTCTCAATATTGAAGATGTGAGATTATCTCTTGAGGAAGAGCTATCTGTTCCTGAAACTTCAAAATTAGATTCATCAAAAACAACATGTGGTGTTACTTCCACAACAAGAGTTCTCTTATTAAAAACTCTATAAGCTTTACTAATTTCAGAATATCCTGAGAATATTCCTTGATCACTTTTGCTATCAAATATTTTTAATTGACTTTTCTCATTGTTATGAATTTAACTTTTACATCCAAATGATCGAAAGAACGAGATTCGAGGCTTCCTGTTATTCCACAGCTCATATGGAGTTTTTCCATGACGTCACGTGATGATAGATCGATTTTGTGTGTAGCAGGCCGTGTTGACTGCTTCTGCCCAGAACTTCTTTGGGAGGTTGATTTCATTTAACATAGTTCTGGCAGCCTCTTTGAGCGATCTGTTACGTCTTTCCACAATCCCATTTTGTTGTGGTCTTCGAGCTGCTGACGTTTGATGTTGAATTCCCATTTTTGAGCAGTATTCTTCGATCATATGATTTATGAATTCAGTTCCACGATCAGATCGAATGGTGATGATGGATGTCCCCTTTTGATTTGATAGTTTGTTGAGTAGATCATTTAGTTTCTCTAGAGTTTCCTTTTTCTTGAACATGAAAACAACCCAAGTAAATTTAGAGAAGTCATCAATAACGACAAGAGTATACTTTCTACCGTTTACACTTAATGGAGATACAGGTCCAAAAAGGTCTAGGTGTAGGAGTTCCAAGATTCTTGAAGTAGAGTGAGCTGCCTTTGTAGGAAATGATGCTCTTGTTTGTTTTCCCTCTTGACAAGCTTCACATACATGATCTTTGTCATAGATTTGAGTAGGTAGATCTTCAACCAGATTGTCTTTCACCAGCTTGTTGATTGATTTGAAATTTAAGTGGCTCAGTCGTTTGTGCCATAACCAGCTGGTTTCTGTACTTGATTTTGTTATTAGACAAGTTTTATTTTGATCATTCCATTGTACGATATACAATCTGTCCTGCAAAATCTCGGTAAGAAGAATTTCTTCTCCTTCCATGTTCTTTACAAGACACTTGTTAGCTGTAAATTCTACTCTCTTGTTATTAGCACAAAATTGACTAATCGAGAATAGATTATGATTTAACCCTTCAACATATGATACATTGAGAATAGTAGTGTTACCAACTTGTAGATCACCATAACCTTTTGTGTATCCTTTTGAATTTCCTCCAAAAGTGACATTTGGTCCAGTGCTCTCTTTGTAGTTGATTAATAAGTCTTTGTTGCATGTCATATGTTTAGAACATCCGCTATCAAGTATCCACACCGCGCCCCGAGCTGTGTGCTTCCATCTCATCGATCTCCTATCCTGCAATGAAAAATTATTTAGCTACCCTACTGAGTGAGGGTGCCTTGTTAGTAGACAAGGTTCCTTTTGGAACCCAAATTTGCCTAATAATAGTAATATTTTGAGATGGTCTGATTTGTTTGCCACTGAAATCAATGTAGACTATTTGCTTCTTCTTGGCAGGTGGTTGAATAGGTGCAGTTGGTTTCTTAGGAGCAGATGGTTTGGTGGGAGCAAGTGGTTTTCTTTGGTTGAACAAGGGAGGAGGTCGTTGTTGATTGATCTTTTGAGCAGTTTGATTAGTCCTTTGAGCAGGTTGTTTTCTTTGCTGATATCCAATTCCTTGAGTAGTGTGTTCCTGTTGTCGTTGGACTTGTTGTTGATGATACACTTGTTCCTTGATTAAAATAGCTTATGGCTATCTCACACTGTTGTTAAGATTCACTATTTTATCTTTTCCCTTTTCTTTGACAAATTTGCCTGTTGATGGTCCTTTGTTAACTCCGTCAAATCCGAGTCCAGTGCGATCTGTAGCTCTTCTTTGCATGTCGTTGATGAGTTGAATTCGATCTTCCTTTTTGTGCATTGAGTGATTGATCATGGCACTCAAATCATCGATCTTACGTTGAGTAGAAGTTTCTCGGTCAATGAGATCAGATATCTTGGCATTTAATGTGTAATTTTTTTCGCTCTTACTTTTGAGTTGCTTTAGTAGTGCATTTTCCCTGTCATTGAACGCGCTGCTGATTTCCTTCATTTCTTGAATGGTATTCGATTCTTCATTTTCTTTTATTGTATGTTTGAACATCTTGTTCAGTCTTGCATGATCTTCCATGAGTTTGGTAAAGTCTTCGATGGACAGGTCGTCTTCACCTTCTTCTTCATCACCAGAATTATATATAGGTTGATTAGAAGAATTAGAATTTTGACAATTTACCTCTTGACTGTCAAGTCCGTTGTCATGGCCCATGAGACACTCATCCAATTCATCTTCACCTTCGCCAGCTATGAAGGCTTCATCGTTTTCGGATGAGCTGTCTGACAGGTGGCTTGGAGATGATTGCTCTTCAGCTAGCATTGCTTTTCTTTGCTCGTTGAGCTTCTTGTCTCTTTTGGCACGAAGCTCATCTCTATCTGCTTTTGATATGTCAAGACAGTCTGTCTTGAAATGTCCCTTCCTGCCACACTTAAAGCAAGAATTCAGAGAGGTCAGCTTTAACATATGAGGTTGATTTTACCTCATTCCTTCGAGCAAGTTGATCACCGGATCGATCTTTCCCTTTGAATTTTCTGTTGTTGTTTTCTTTATAGAGCCTCTTGTATCTGTTGGCTCTCACTTCCATTCTTTGGAATCTTTTTGCCATGAGAGAGTTCTCCTCGAAATAGTTCTTCATTGGGTAGTTCTCATCATCAGAGCTTGATGATTCTTTGACAACAACAGTGGGAGTTTGTTTAGTCGTTTCTTTGTTTTTCGTCTTTGATTTGAATGCAGTTTCTTTGTCATGGTTTCCTGCAGAAGATGGTTTGCTAGAGGAAGAATTAGATAAACCATGAATACGATTGATCTCGTACTCATTTCCAGTAAGTAAATCAAATAAAGAGTCAGTGGTAAGAGAGTTGAACTCTAGCATCATGGGATGCATGGCTGAGTAAATTTCCCATGTAGCAGGTAGAGCTCGGATTACTTTCAAGTTTTTGTTCCGTTGAGAATACTTGTTTTTGTTAATCATAGCTATCTCTATCAGGACTTTCGTGAACCTGTTCTTCATTTGAGCTATTGTTTCTCCAGACTTTATTTTGAATTCTTCAAATTTATTACAAGTGATAGACAACTTGTTTTCTTGAATGATGTCTGATCCAAGACTGATTTCCTTGAGCACGTCCCACATCTCTTTGGCTGTTTGGAGATGTCTGATTTTGGCCAAGTATATGCCTCTTACTGTGCTTGAAATTAGTCATTTGGCAAAGTCATCAAGTCCAGCTTCTTTTCTTTCTTCAGCAGTGTATTCATCAATTGACTTCTCCTTCTCAACTATGATTAGTGAAGGAGTTGGACCAGTTCCATCCTTTATCTCAGCGCTTCCTTTGTTCATTATTTTGATGGGTTCATCAGTAATAACCTTCCACATTTTGATGTGTTGAACACGTAAACACATCTCTATTCTGAAGCTCCAGTCATCATACCCAGCGATGGAAAAATCCTCACACGCACGTATCATCTGTCCTTCCATAACTTTCAAGTAGATGATTAGTTAAATGCAAGTGTTATATGCTGTGAAAACGTTTTCAAGATCTATCCAAGATGACAACACATAGATTAGCTCTTGTGAAATGGAAACAATGGTCAAACTGGACCAATGCTCTAATACCACTTGTTGGTCCCAAAAGAGTTTGATTGTCAGGGAATACACCAATTTAATCTTTTTCAGTTTTCTTGTTTTAAGATTAAGTATAAGGTTTAAGTACACTTAATGAATAAGATAGCTTCGAGTAGTAAAATAAAACTTCTTGTCAGGAAGATTCAATCTTACACAAATAACACATTATGCGTGGAAAAACAATAATCAAGAACAATGTAAATTAAACTTGATTAAAGTTGTGTGCGGAAATTTGGTGGTTAATGCTCTTTTTAATGTGAAAAACGTTTTCTTCCTTGAAGAGATTATCAAACCAGTTTTGAATGCAAGAGTATGAAGAAGATGATAAAGAAGTAAATAAGAAATAAAGAACACAAGCAGTTAACGTGGTTCGGGATAAGCTTTTCCCTACGTCCACGCCTCGATCAAATCTAGATCGAAAAATCCACTAGCTTTCTCCTTTCTTTTTACTCGTTGTGTACGAGCCACAAGAATTATCAAACCTAGATAATTTCTTGTGATTACAAATCTTCTTCCTAAGATTGAACACTACAACCTTAGATTACAACTGGATCAAATCTAGATCCTAACTTTGGGTTTTGTAAAAACAATTTTCCAGAAAGTAATCTTCAACAACAGTAAACACTACAGAGAATTTTTGGATGAATGGAAGTGTTTTGAACGTTGAGAGCTTGAAGATTTTAGTAATGGCTGTATTATTGCTTGAATTCTCGTGCCTCTTTCTGGATGTGAAGGTGGTATATATAGGACCTTGCAGGAATTATCCGTTGGAGACGAAGAAGTCCTTCCTCTACGCATTAATGGCTGTATTAAATGCATGGCAGTGTTGTTGAAACACGCGCTGCCAAATGAGAGTCTTGTTGCACCTTTCACGCGATTTCCCAGTGTATTGCCATACTGGGAATGATTCACCGTATTGGAAATTGATATTCTCGTACTTCATTCCTTTAAGTATGTTGTTGATGTGACAATAAACCAAGAGGTTGACTTGTGAAAAATTTAGGTATGTCGGCAGTCCACCAGAGTTACAGTGAGGAGCAGCTCGTTCTTGACGAAGTAACAGGTCGCTGTCCATCGAGCTGTTCCTTCATATTTCTTTGGTTACTCATGACTTCATGTTGAACACTTCAGTTTCGAAGGTAGAGGTGAAATGATGAGCAGATCGTTTTTGATAAAAACGATCTATTGTTGTATCATAGCAGGCTGGTCTTTTGATCGAGCTGCTCATCCTCTTGTAATGTATTACAAGTATAGAAGTATTCTGTTCCTTTCATATAGCTATTTCTAATCTAGAAATACTGATCGTTATAAGTAAGTTTGAAACTTCAAACTACTTTTACATTTGTGATCTGTGAAAGTAAATTCTAGATATTAAAAGAAAACCAAAACAAGTAATGACAGCTAGCTGCTAGTGTGTGAAGCAGATCGTTATAAATACGAGAAAACGATATGCTCAATACATTTGAAACTAGCTGTCTATACAATGCAGAAAATACTTATCTAAGAAAATACTTTTAAGGAGAGTAGTATGTAATACCCCGTACTTTAATCCGAAAGAATTATCAAGTTTTAATATTAATTAAGGTATCATATCCGTAAGATTTTAATTTTTGGTTGATGAGTTTCAAATACGAAAATTTTTATTTATCAATGAGTTTAACGTTAGTTGTGACATGCTCGAATTTCTATTCAATTATTGATAAATCCCTAATTGAATTATTATTTTGAAATTTTGAAATATTCAAATAACAAATTGAGTATTATTATTATTATTACATGCTATTAGCATTAATATGAAATACCTCATAATTATTTATTAATGAACCAATTAGAGTAATAAGATCAAGAGGATAAAATAGAAAGTCCAATGAAATTTAAAAGCATCATTTATGCTAGTAAGAGTCCAAGTATGCAAAAATAGCCCAATTACAATTATAATCATTCCTACATTGATACATAACTACATTCTATAATTACAAAATAATAATGATAAATAAAATAAAATAAAAAATCAAAAGATGTCATACTCCTCCCCTCCACGTCGTTACACCCCTACCACACATATCCTTCACCCTCCTACCAACTTTAAGTGTTATCCACCATTCAAACAATTCCATCGACATCATCAGCTATATGTATAGATTTTCTTTTCCCTTTTGGTTGTCTAGTCTCTGCAAGTGAAGAAACAAACACATAGGACAAGAAGAGGAGGCAGTAGCAACAACACCATTCCTAATCCATCTTCTTCCACCTTCCACTTCAAGTAGGCTTCATATTCATACTTCATTTAACTTATATCATGTTTTAAGCTTCCATTTTCAGTTTTTATCATCATTTGGATATTTAGTTATGTTGCTTTAAGACTAGAATTCCAAGTTAGCATCTTTCACATTCAAGAACATAGTTTCCTTAGAAATAACACTGCTTTTCAACACAAATAACTTAGATAATATAGAGGTATTCCTTCTCCACATCTCTCGTAATTAGGAGTGTTAAATCAAAGAACTCAACATATCTTGTTCAATAATCAACTCACAAATCTAATACAAAACTCAGAATTGAATCTTCTTTAAACAATGGAAATAAGAAAAAAAAAATTAATTACCCGCTCACTGCCGAAGACAACTTGGCCATGGTGAGAAATCTGGAGACGAGGCAGCGGCACACGAGGGAGCAGGCTGGTACAACGGTGTCTCTAGTAGACGGTGGCGACACACGGGGAGCAGGCGGCTCCAGTGGACGGTAGCTCGCCGGAACAACCACGAGTGAGAGAGAACAAGAACCAAGGAAGAAGATGACTCAAAACTTGGGTTTTCTTTTCCCCTAAATCCTTTTTCATTATTCGATTCGAGACGAATGGAGTCGAATCCCTCCAACAATTGGCTGGAGTTTCGAGTTTTGGCTGGAAAACAAAATAGATAGAAAAGGGGATGATTTTGGGTGTCTCGTTTTATATCGAGGAATTGAGAAAATTGTAGAGATAAATGTTATGTTGGGAATGGAGAATGACCACGGCAGAAACTCCGATCAGTAACGGCGCCTGGCAGGACGACATCGGTTGTCTCTGAAAAGATTTATAGAAAATAAAATTTTGTGTGTGTGGGTCTGTGAAAATAAAACAGAGAGGTGGAAGGAGAGATTTGTTGTTACGTAAATGGGAGGCTTTGATTTTGTTTTATTTTTATTTATTCTATTATTATTACTTTATGTTATCTGTGTGACTTATAAAAATTTAGTTAAGTTATGAAAATAGAAAAGGAAGGTGCAGACGTGTGGGAGAGTTTCTAATTATTAAGTTATAATAATGATGACATTAAAATAATAATGATAATATTATTATTATTAATGATAATTATAAATCAGATAATTAAGAAAGGTGGGCTTGAATTTAAAATTCACATGGGACGATTTATTAACTGAGTCGGTTGGGTTATTTATTGAACTGATCCCAATATAGAGTTAGAATTTTCGTATGACTAGTTTTATTGTATGGACTTATAATAATTATTTTCATTTGGGCTGATCCAGGTTGGTTAAATTGGATTCAAACTATTGAATGAGTTATTATGGATATCGGCTATATAATTAATTATATTAATTAAATTATTGAACTTGATTAATTGATAATTAATAGAAGATTAATTATTTAATTAAATTATAAATATTTATGATTAATAATTAAGTTAATAATTAATTAAGAGTAATTAATTATTAAATGTGAAATTTTCAGTAATAATAATAATTATTGGGATTAATCATTATTTGATTTATATCAAACCTTATTTATTATTAATTAATTGTAACTAATTTATTAATAAATAGTTATATTACTTAATTAATTTAGTGAATCTAAATTAATTTAAATCGAGACATGAACCTTTTCTAACCCATACGAATTTCTGTTTAAGATCTCGGTACATCTTCGTACTTCCGGGATGAGCTGTATAAGGTGTGCTATGAGCTTCACTCATAATTTCTTCTTTAAGCTTTTCGTCGTTAGGGACACATATTCTATCTCCGAATATGATGGCATTATCTTCAGATTCGTGGTAGTCGACGAGACCTTCGGTTCTAATCCTCATTCTTAGCTTTTCTAGTTGCTCATCTTGCCGTTGTGCTGCCACTACTCTGATTCTCAAATCGGGTTCAACAACTAAAGACGCAATAATGTCTTCCGTGGTTTCTGGTGGTAGTACCACTTCTAACTTCATCTTCTCGAACTCTTTGATCAATTCTCTTGCTTGCGTAAGAGAAATCCCCATCATCGTTTGATTCTTCCTGCTCAATGCATCTGCTACAACGTTAGCTTTACCTGGATGGTACTTAATTTCACAATCGTAATCCTTAACAAGCTCGAGCCATCTCCTTTGTCGCATGTTGAGATCCTTTTGTACGAAAAAGTATTTCAAACTCTTGTGGTCGGTGTAGATCTCACATTTTGATCCGTATAAGTAATGTCTCCAGATTTTCAGCGCGTGAACAACAGCAGCTAACTCTAAGTCATGGGTAGGGTAGTTAAATTCATGAGGTCTCAACTTTCGCGATGCATAAGCAGTCACTCTTCCCTCTTGCATCAAAACGCACCCTAAACCATTTCTCGATGCATCTTTATACAATGTATATACCTTATCGGGTTCTGGTACAGCCAATACAGGTGTTGTGGTTAAACGATCCTTAAGCTCTTGGAAACTTTCCTCACACTCCTTGGTCCACTAAAATTTTACTCGTTTTTGAAGTAATTGAGTCATTGGCCTAGCTATCTTGGAGAATCCCTCAATGAATCTCCTATAGTATCCGGCCAAACCTAGAAAACTCCGTATCTCATTTGGTGTGGTTGGAGACTTCCATTCTTGAACAGCTCGGACGTTAGATGGATCAACCTTGATTCCCTCTGCTGAAACTATATGTCCAAGAAAATTCACTTCTTTTAGCCAAATTCGCACTTACTAAACTTGGCATACAACTTTTCAGCTCTCAATTTGTCTAAGATAATTCTCAAATGAGTCTCGTGTTCTAATTCGTCCCTTGAATATATCAAAATGTCATCAATGAACACTAGGAAAAACTTATCGAGATATTCGTAAAAAATTCGATTCATCAAATCCATTAACACGGCTGGAGCATTAGTTAAACCAAATGGCATCACTATAAACTCGTAGTGCCCATATCTTGTTCTAAAAGCCGTCTTGGGTATATCCTCTTGTCTAATCTTTAACTGATGATACCCAGACTTTAAGTCAATTTTGGAGAAAATGCCGGCTCCTCGAAGTTGGTCAAATAAGTCGTCTATTCGAGGTAACGAGTATTTATTCTTTAGGGTTAACTTATTCAGTTCCCTATAATCAATACACATTCTTAAAGTGCCATCTTTCTTCTTGACAAATAGCACTGGGGCTCCCCAAGGCGACACACTTGGTCTAATGAAACCAAGATCTAAAAGTTCCTGCAATTGCATCTTTAGCTCTTGCAATTCTCTTGGGGCCATTCTATAGGGTGCTTTTGAAATTGGAGCTGTTCCAGGTTCATGGTCAATAGTAAACTCTAATTGCCTATCTAGAGGCAATCCGGGTAAAGAGTCCGGAAAAACATCTGGGTATTCCCTTACTACTGGTACATCTTCAACCTTCTTCTTAGGTTGATCTTTCTCAATTAAATGTACTAGGTAAGCACGGGTTTCACTATCTTTCATCATCTTTTCTACTTGCAAAGTAGAAATTACGGAAACTCGTTTTCTTCTCTCATCGATTCCATAAAAGCAAGTAGGTTCCTTTCCTGGTAGTTGGAAAGATATTTCACGTTGCTCACATCGAATCGTCGTGAAATTTTGGGTTAACCAATCCATTCCTAGGATAATATCAGTATCCCACATTGGTAACAAACGTAATGATTCGGCTCTTAACTTAAGGGATCCTAACTCAAATTCCAAGTTAGGACATACATAAGAGATTATTTCAAATTTTCCTAGTGGAGTAGTAACTCTTAAGTTTTGATCTGTTCTTTCTACCTTAAGTTCAAGAGTATCTACGCAAACCCAGGAAATAAATGAATGTGAAGCTCCAGTATCAAAAAGAATTATTACATGTACACCTTCCAATGTACCCATACCTGTAAGATTGCTCGCTTTCTTCTCCGCCTGCGGCTGTGTAAGAGCGAAG